>ML790846.1:137167-184048 GCA_009831015.1 Picea engelmannii
TGTGTTCCAGCACTTGCG
This sequence comes from Picea engelmannii, assembly GCA_009831015.1. Lineage (NCBI taxonomy): Eukaryota > Viridiplantae > Streptophyta > Pinopsida > Pinales > Pinaceae > Picea > Picea engelmannii. Next base: position 137,186 of record ML790846.1, read on the forward strand.
TTTCAGCACTTGTGTTCCAGCACTTGTGTTCCAGCACTTGTGTTTCAGCACTTGCGTTTCAGCACTTGTGTTCCAGCACTTGTGTTTCAGCATTTGTGTTCCAGCTTCTGTTGTGCGTGCTTCATAACCAACCGATTTCCATCAATGACAACCGTGACTGTCTGTGTCATCATCTGTGCTCCAGCTTCTATGTTCCAGCATTTGTGTTCCAGCACTTGCGTTTCAGCACTTGTGTTCCAGCACTTGTGTTTCAACATTTGTGTTCCAGCACTTGCGTTTCAGCACTTGTGTTCCAGCACTTGTGTTTCATCACTTGTGTTCCAGCTTCTGTTGTGCGTGCTTCATAACCAACCGATTGCCATCAATGACAACCGTGACCGTCTACGTCATCTCTGCTATAGCCATATTTCCAACACACCAAAGTGGAATGTTACAAATGTAACAACTTTGGAAACATGGCCAAATATTGCAGAATGACAGTCCCTCCTAGAGAACTGCTACAGAATAAAAACAGTCACATACATGAACCTCAGAAAAGGACATGGATAAGAAAATATAATCAATATAGAAATGAAGAATGCAAACTCGCTCTACAAGCTAAGCAGAAGAAATGTGGTTGGTATGTTAATAGTGGTTGTTCAAAACACATGACAGGTGATAGAGACATGTTTCTTACATTAAGAAAGGAAAGATATGGATCAATCTCCTTCAGAAACGATGATTCAGCTAAAATCACTGGAAAAGCCACAGTCAAAATTGGGAACAAGAATACCAAGGAAGAAAATGTTCTACTAGTAGAAGATATGAAACATAATCTTCTAAGTGTGATTCAAATGTGTGACCAAGGTCATAAAGTTACTTTTGATTCACAAAAGTGTGAGATAAGAAAAGAAGGTTCAGGAAAATTGATTACAACAACTGTGAGAACTTCAAGCAACATATATTTATTAAGTGAAATTGGAAATGAAAAGTGTTGCCTAGGAAAGGAAGATGAAAGTTGGCTATGGAACACAAGAATGGGTCACATACATTTTGATAACCTTGTCAAAGTCAGCAAAAAATAAGCAGTTAGAGAAATGCCCCAGATCACGAAACCAACCAACACTTTATGCAAGCATTGTCAACAAGGAAAGAAAATAAAGACCAGGTTCAAATCAAATGAATATTCAACGAAAATACCACTGAAAATTGTGCATACTGAAATAGTTGGACCAACTACAAAAAAGGGTTTAAAAGGTGAGAAATACTTTATGTTATTAGTTGATGATTATACAAGAATGACTGTAGTTTGCTTTCTCAAGAATAAGTCAGAAGCTTTTGAAAACTTCAAGGTCTACAAGGAAATGGTTGAAAATGAAATGGATTCAAAAATCAAATGCTTGAGATCTAATAATGGAGGAGAGTTCACTTCAAAGGAGTTTATGGACTACTGCAGTAGTCATGGAATAAAAAGGCAATTCTCCATTTCTAGGACACCTCAACAGAATGGAGTTGTTGAAAGAAAGAACATGACAGTATAGGAAATGGATCGAACAATGCTAATGGATTCCAAATTGACAAATACATTTTGGACACAAGCAGTGCATACAAAAGTTCACATTCAAAACATAATAATTCTCAGAAACAACACTGGCAAAAATCCCTACGAGCTATGGAAAGGAAGACCAACAAATGTGAAGCACTTCAGAGTTTTTGGAAGAAAATGTTACATCAAAAGAGAAGATGGAAGAATGGGAAAGTTTGACTCTTGTGTGGACAAAGGAGTACTTGTTGGTTACTCAAGTACAAAGAAAGCATATAACTATTACAACCTGAGATTGAACAAAGTTGTGGAAAGAATCAACGTAAAAATTGATTAAACAGGTAGACATGAATTAAAGGAAGAAGAAAATGAATCAGTGGAACAACTTTATGAAGAAGAAGCAGAAGATGAAAAATAAGTAGAAGGGGAAGATGAAGAAGATCCGACATAAGAAAAAGAGAAAGTTCAACAAGCTCCTCCAAAGACACCTAGCAGACGAGTATGGAAGAATCATCCTTTAGATCAGATTATCAGAAACAAATACGCAGGAGTTGAGACTAGAAGAAGAATCTGTTCACCAGAACAAACACACCTAGCACTCTCATCTACAATTGAACCAACCTGTTTTGAAGAGGCAAGCAAAGATGAGTTTTGGAATAAGGCCATGGATGAAGAATTGGATCAAATAGAGAAAAATGACACTTGGGAATTGGTTCCAAGACCAAAGGATAAGAATGTGATCGACACAAAGTGGGTATACATGAATAAATTGAATGAAGATGGACATGTTACAAAGAACTTAGATAGATTGATATGTAAAGGATATGCACAGGTTGAAGGAATCGACTTTGAAGAGACATTTTCCCCAGTTTCCATAATGGAAGCAATCTGATTGCTTTTAGCTTATGCATGCTCCAACAATATTAAAGTGTATCAAATGGATGTAACATCAACTTTTCTGAATGGGGAACTTGAAGAAGAAGTCTACATTGAACAACTAGATGGATTTTAGTTGTCATAGAATGTAGATTATGTGTGTAAATTAAAGAAGGCCTTGTAAGGTCTAAAACAAGCTCCTAGAGCATGGTACTCTAGACTGGATAAATATCTACAACAAATAGGATTCAGAAAAGTAAGTGCAGACAACAACCTCTACATCAAGGTAACTCAAGATAATATTTTATTAATTGAATTTTATGTTGATGATAGGTTAAGCCAAAATTTTTCAAAGGACATGCAGAATGAATTTGAAATGTCATTACTTGGAAAACTATCCTTCTTTCTGTATCTTCAAATACGTCAAAGAAATTAAGGAATTTTTATTTCTCAAACCAAGTATATCAAAGAAATGCTAAAGAGGTTCGGAATGGAAGATTGCAAACCAATTATCATTCCCATGCAAACTAGTTGCAAGTTGAGCAAAGATGATGATTCAAAGTCTACAAATAAGAGGAAATACAGGTCAATGATTGGTAGCCTACTATATGTGACAACATCTAGACCAGATGTAATGCAGGAAATTGGATAGGTGGCATGATTTCAAGCAACACCAAAGGAATCACATCTATTAGCAGTGAAGAGGATTTTTAGATATCTCAAAGGAATAAAAGAGATTGGATTATGGTATCCAAAAGGAAAGGATCTATCACTTATTGCCTACACAGATGTAGATTGGGCAGGTTGCATTGATGAATGACGAAGCACCAGTGGAGCAACATTCTACTTGGGCAATTTTTTAGTATCATGGATAAGCAAGAAAAAATCATAAGTATATTTATCTACAGTCGAGCCAAAGTATATTTCAGCAGCAACATGTTGTACACGGGTCCTATGGATAAAACAATATATGACAGATATATAGGTTGAGTATGATGAGCCCATTCCAATCTATTGTGATAATATAAGCACCATCAATATCTCAAAGAACCCAATGATGCACTTCAATATGAAGCACATTCCAATCAAGTATCACTTTCTACAGGAATAGGTTGCAAAAAAGTGTTGATATTATGGTTTCTATGGGAGGTATTTACCTCCACGTGTAAACCTGACGAGAATAGAATACTCCAGAAAGAAAAAAGATACCCTAATGAGTTGGCTAATAACCCTAGAAGAAATGTTGACTCAAGAGGATAATTTATATTAGGTTATTAGCCTCCAAGAGAAGAAGTCGGCAAAAATAATTAATATATATTGAACAAACAAATGCCCAGAATGAGAAGATGACCCAGGAAGTTAGCCAAAATTAGTATGAATATAGGAGGCCGATTCTCATTCTGGCAGGCAGTCTCAGAATTACAGAGCAACAACTTGTGCGCACTGCAGTGCCCAATCTTGTGCGCAAGTTTGAGGAGAGCTGCTATTGCAGTTGTTGTAGCTAGCATATCACGTTTGGCTTGGACTATATCTTGGTTAGGGTTTGGACTATCTAATCAACTCTTGTTGATGCGCTATCCTTGGGGAAAGGTGTGTTACCCTTTGTTTGGCTATCTAGCCTAGGTTTCACTTCTGGAATGATTCTCTGTCAAGGTTAAGGTGCTCGGAGGGTGGCTTCGGCCTATGGTTGGGTGACAATAGTATTTTCAATGGTAAAACAAGAACATCCATTATATTCTAATAGGTTATGGGCCCACACCTTATTTATTCATTCTAACCGCTAGAAGGAAACATAGCCATAAGGATATTAAGCTCGTTGAAAAAATGTCGTTAGGGTTTCTAGTAGGAGCAGTCACCATATCACTTTCACTAGGGTTACTAGCAGGTGCAGTTGTAGAAAACCTAATCCTATTGTTAAGTCACCTTAAATGAAGGGATTGACCTAATCTCCGGATAGGTCATTGCGCCCTAGCATAGCGCATCTCCTGGTACTCTCAGAAAGCCAAGACGTGAAGTTTGAGCTTTTGGTCAAATCTAGGGTTGACCAAGTCAAAGCAGCCATGACTTACTCTATGAAGTCAAAGAACAAGTTAGATGGAGATTCTAACTTCAGAGCATGGAATACAAGGATTGATCTCATCCTTGCCAAGAATAAAGTGTTGGATATCGTGGAAGGAAAGATCGTGAAACCAGAGTTTGAAGAAGGGAAAGAGAAGGAACTGCAGAACGTTGCAGCTATGGAGAAGTTCAAAGATGGTGACATAAATGCCATGAGTATCATAGTGGATTCTATAAAAGACCACTTGATACCCTACATCTCCCATCTTGACTCATCGAATAAGATGTACGATGCCCTAACAAACCTCTTCTTAGTCAGAAACATTGGACAAGTAATGAGTCTGAAGAATGAGCTTTGTGACATGAAGATGAATGATGATGACAACATAAAATCATACTTTGTGTGAATGTCTCAGTTAAGAGATCAACTACAAGCTATTGAAGAGATCATTTCAGAGAAGGAATTGGTAAACATAGTACTCAATGGTCTTCCCAAGACATGGGATGCATTTGCCACAAGCATGAACACAAGGAAGGACTATCCTACATTTGAAGAAATTTGGACTTGTTGTGCTCAAGAAGAATCTAGGATCAATGCAAAAGAGAAGCCCCAAAGGAAGTACGATGATCAAGCCTTCACAACAAGATTCGATAATTTCAGGAAAAAAAGGAAGTTTGGTTCAAGGAGGAAGCCAAATAAAGAGAAAGACATTTCATAAGTACAATGCTTCAACTATCAAAAGTATGGTCACTACAAGAGTCATTATCATGAGCTAAAGAAAAGGAAGGAGAAACACGAAGCATCAGTTGCCGAAGAAAAAGAACCCACAAAGAATACTAAGAAGGATGAAAGAGACTTCTTCTTCTAAAGGTAACAATACTATTCTTAGTTCTTGTACATATCTTGTTTCCATAAGTCTCTGTACATATCTTGTAAAAGATAATATGTTCCAAGAAGAACTATATCTATGGAAGAACAACAAGATAAGGATTGCTATCACTATACAAGAAAGGATTAAATATATCAAACAAATCTTGTGGAAGCTATTACAAGATAATCCGAAATTAGAATCAATCTTGAAGAAACCTAGAAGAAAGAAGTCAACAATCAAGAGAAAATTGGAGAAAGACTTATGACTCTTTGCAGAAGACAATAAGGAAGCAGACAGAAATGTGGACTCTCCTAGATGGAGGGAGACGATTATATATCACCATAGATAAGACCATGTATTCATACATTAAGCAAGGATTAGGAGGGAGCTAATCCTACGATCCATTGAAGATGATGAAGTATATATCCATGGTAGCAAACATGAAAAGTAATACGTGCTTAGTTCGACCTTAGAAGAAGTCTTCTTCAAAGAAAAGCCTTAAAGTATCCCCGGTTGTCCATCCACATCCGTGATCCTATGATGAAAGGAAAAAGTGGAATATTTAGGGCATGTAATCTATAAGAAACTCCATGGACCCAAGACTAAAGAAAAACATGAAGAAGAACATGAAGATTCGAAGAAAGAAAGAGAAGCCAGAAAAACCAGTCATTGTATTGAGAATCACAAGATTACCAGCCTGATATGAACTCACTAAAAGAAATCAAGCAGAGGAACTGAAAGTCATGATGAAGAATAGTGTATGGAAGACTTATGAATGAAAGCATTGCAAGATCTAGAACTAGAGGTTCTCCCAGATGGAGGGAGAAGACTATGATTATTACTTGTTCCAGTAAACCAGACATATCTCTACATGAGTCATTATATCATTCGCAACATCCATGAGTTGGAATTCTACATCAGATAAATGCAAAGACTGTTCTCCAGAGCAATTGAACAAAGAGCATATGAAGAGCAACCTCAAGACTTTGAGGCATACCAAAAAGAGACCCTTGTATGCAGATGAAAAAGGATAACTTGGTGGAGAACCTCTAGTGCATAGCAAAAGCATGGTGAAGATTTTCTATAAAAAAGATATTGTATCAAGATGATTACTCAGTAGATCAGATCTCATGATGACAGAAGAAGTGCCACATGGATATGTTCCAGTGTTCCAAACAATGACTTACTTTATTGATCAGAGCTACATGAAGCCTTCAGAGAAAAACCAGTGTTCTAGACCAAAATACATTTGAAATCAAGCATCACATTATCCGTGATGAAGTCCAGAAAGGACAAAGTGGTTCTCCAATACATATCTCCACAGATGAGCAGATAAGCAGACATTTTGATAAATCTTCTATCCAATATGAAAGAGTTTGTGTACTCAAGATAGAGCTCGTGGAGACGAATTCATTATTAAAAAAGGAAGAGATGACTCCCAGGTTGGGAGGGAGCACTGATATGTATTGATTTATGGACAACCATTTTTCAATTCGAAAAATGGTCTAGGATGAGAAATTTCCTTTCCAGTTTGGAAAGTGGATTGAGATTTCTGATAGACAGACATTTTCCAGTTCAGAAAATGGTCCAGATTGTTGATGTACCATAGACAATGACTTCCCATTGTGGTTAACATGGGGAGTGGTCTAGGGCAGTATCTCTTCTTGAGGGTTACTCAAGAAGACTGGCCCACCTCATTGGACAACGATTTCTCATTGAGGTTAACATGGGGAATGGTTCATTTTGGAGGTTGGTATGAGACAATATTTTCCTCTTGTGGTTAACAAGGGAAATGGTCCAAACAATCATTCCTTAGGGTGTATTCATTCTCTCAAGGTTGCACTTTGTTTAGTGCTGGAGGAATCGCCCAGGGTGGGGAATGGTCCAGGCTTAGAAATCAGGGATAGGCATTCCTTAGGGCGGATTCATTCTCTCTAGGTTACGCTTTGTTTAGTGTGGGAGGAATGGTCCAGGCTCAGAAATTAGGACAATTATTCTTCCTTGCTTGAGAAGAATAGTCTAGACAGATCATCATTGATGTCTTACCTTTTGAGGGTAGATGCTCTTCCGAGATCTCACAGATGTGAGTGGAAGAATGGCCCATATGATTCAGTTTATATCATAACATTTTTTCTGTGCAGGTTGATATTAGATGATTGTTATGAAGATTGTATGACAACAGATATATACTACTATGGTGGATGTGTTCCATTGTTTGATCAAGTAATCGTGTGTTACTTGGTGTGGTAGTGTACCACTAGATTGTAGTTATGTACTACTATGGATAGACACAATTGTGTTCTATCTTATTTTGATTTCCTTGAAGACTATCAACAGTATTGGAAATGATTATCAACTGGATGGATGATCAAAGAACATAGATTTCTCAGACGGAAAATGGTTCAGAACATTTACTCTTCTAGGTCATACATCCATATTAGAAGAATGGCTCTTGTATCACTCTGTGGTGTGAGTGACGTATCCAACATCATGTCTAATTTCTCAGATGGAGTATGGTTTCGAGAGATGATACGACTGATGATACTGATGGTGATGATGGTGCTCATGATCTAGTCATGAGATAGTCTATGTTGATGCTACCGGGTGAATTGTATGTTCGTGCTCAAGACCATTACCTGTAATACCTCCCTATATAGGAGGGAGTGTTGATATTATGGTAGTTGCGGGAGGTATTTACCTCCATGTGTAAACCTAACAAGAATATAATACTCTGGAAAGAAAGAAGAAACCCTAATGAGTTGGCTAATAACCCTAGAAGAAATGTCGACTCAAGAGGATAATTTATATTAGGTTATTAGCCTCCAAGAGAAGAAGTCGTCCAGAAGAATTAATATATACTGAACAGACAAATACCTAGAATGAGAATTCGTCCCAGTCAGTTAGCCAGAATTAATATAAATACAAGAGGCCGGTTCTCATTCTGGCAGGCAATCTCAGAATTACAGAGCAACAACTTGTGCACACTGCAGTGCCTAGTCTTGTGCACATGTTTGAGGAGAGCTTCCATTGTAGTTGTTGTAGCTATCATATCATGTTTGTATTGGACTATCTCTTGGTTAGGGTTTGGACTATCTAATCAACTCTTGTTGATGCGCTATCCTTGGGGAAAGGTGCGCTACCCTTTGTTTGGCTATCTATCCTAGGGTTTTCTTTCAAAATGATTCTCTGTCAAGGTTAAGGTGCTTGGAGGGTGGCTTCGGCCTATGGTTGGGTTGAAATAGTATTGTCAATGGTAAAACAAGCACATCCATTATATTCTAAAAAAAATAACATCAGATTTGAATATGTAGACACAAAAGAACAAGTGACAAACATCTTTACAAAACCGCTTCCAAGGGAATCCTTTGAGTATTTTGAATACTTATATTATATGTCTTAGATGTACACGAGGAAGCACCATACAAAGGACAATTCAATTAGTGGGAGCAACCCCGGATGGAAAGATACCTTTGCCATTGATTGAAAAGGGGGAGAGATTTATTAGATGCATAGGAAAAAGGCATGATTCCAGGGTGAGAAATGGTCACAGAGATGCAGAGAACATAGGTTCCAGGGGGAGAATGAGTGATATGACTTCAATATTGCATGAAATGATTTTAGTATTGCATCAGAGTGTTTCCATCAATGCCAAAGGGAGATATTGTTGATTAAGGTTGGTTATCATTGATGTCAACCCTTGAAGAAAGTCTGGTAGAAAATTTCGATAGCACAAAGGTTTGGGTAATGGACCCAAGTTTGTTTGATGTAAAGATGACTCATTATTGTCTTGTCATGGTTGATAGGAAGTACAAATGGATGAAATCCAAAGTCATACCCTTATGGTGAAAGCCCTCAAGGGAAGACGCTTTGCAGATTGAGTTATCCTAGAAGTATGGTTAGAGAACCCATGCTTAATTGTGGAATAATGAGATGGAGGAAAATGAATTTGTTAGTGAAACTATCCTAGATGGATAGTGCTTGTCATGCCATTTTCGGTGGTATGTGGAACGTCACATAACTCCTCACGGTTAGAGAGTTATGGCCATGTGAAGTTGGAGGACACTCATGAGTCATCTAGAATCCCCAAAAATTCAAAGTGTTTGCAAAAGAAATTATTTAAATAATAAAGTTAATAAATAAGTCCCTAAAATAAGGAAAGTGGGATGTTGCATGAAAGTATAAATAAGAGGCAAGGCTCTCTCATTTGATCACACTTGAACACATTGAATATCTTTTGTTATGTAAGGCTTATTGCAAGTACTCATTGATACATCTGAAGTTGCGAAATTCTGAGGTAGTACGAAGGGTTGACGACGAAAGTTTCAAAATTAAAACAAATACCAAAAAAACCCTAGTTTCTAAGGCGTACGCGAGCTGACAGTGTATTAGGGTGCATACCTACTAAGGTGTATACGGGTTGACAATGTATTAGGGTGCATACGTACGTGGGTTGGCAGTGTATTAGGGTGTGTACATGTTGGCAAAGCCATGGAAACTTGAAGAGATGAATATGCAGAGGTTCTAGATTATGAGATCAAGCTCCCAGGAAGGTCTACAATGCTCATATACATCAGATCTATCCATTGGTTCAAAAGGTATGTCTTATTTCTATGAATAGTTGGATTTGATGTATGCATGAGAAATGGTTATGGAGATTTGATAATTCTCCCTAAAGATACTAGTGGTTGCATGGGAACTTCTGTATAAGTCATAACTACAAAAATACAATGCTGGTATAATTTATCATTGATACATCTTGTTAGAGTTGTGGCACATCTTGTATTTCTTGGCATATAGCTAAGGGTTTTTATGGTACATGGTTGAGAGATTCTATTTGTGAAGTGGTTGATGTATTGAGAGGATGAATACTAGAGAGCGTTTGATGTCTGGATCATGTGAGGGATAATAGATAATATACTTGTTGTGATTACACACATTTACATGACACATGACTAGATATATATATATATATTTTGGGTAAAGAGGATGCAAGCACAGGGTACAGATACAGTCTGGATGCAATGACAAGTTACGGATATATGTGAAAGAAGTTACAAAGAGTCATAATTTTTCAAGAGAAAGGAAACCCTAGTTTTCAGAAGGCATGCGTAGGCTGCATAACAGTTTGGTCGCGTACATGCATAGGTTGCATAACAGTGAGGGTGCATACATACATGTGATGCAGCAATACATGTCGTGTACCTATAGTATTTTTGTTGATACATGTTCAGTTCAGGTACATATTGATTACATGGCAGTTGTACAGGTTGGTTGGAGGTTAGTGGTACATATTGATATAGTTGTACAGTGGTATATCTCACAGTGATAGTGTGACAGTGGTTCCATCATTCTACTTCTAGTTCAAGGTGGTTGGACGAGGCATGGACAAGAGGTTGTAGCCACCCTCCAATTGTAGCCAAAGAAGATAGGGAGTTGTAGCCTCCTTCTGGTTGTAGCCAGAGAATTGGGGAGTTGGAGCTTTCCTCAGGTAGTGGCCTGAAAAACTAGGGGATTGGAGCCTCCTTCCAATTGTAGCTGGAAAAAAAAGGAAGTTGGTGCTTCCAATGAATGTAATTCTTCAAGACATATAAGAAAAAACGTTATGTGGTTTTCTCCCGCTTTGGGTTTCCACGTAAAAACATTGGTGCACTGTGTATGCGTGTGATTGTTCATTTGTTCATTGTTTTTTTAATTTGTAACTATTGGATGATAATGCTACAATGATATAACACTTTCATTTTTGGTGAAAAGGGATTATATTACTCTATTACTTATTCACCCCCCCTCTCAGTAATCCAACATAATAAACAGATCAGGAGGTCATACCTTCACCGTTGCAGTGCCTATTTTCCTTAGTGAGGATATAGACAAGTGATAAAAGATTAAATCTCAATAACGTTTAAACATTACCAAATTCCCTCCAATTCTGGTTGTAATTAATGAAGAAGTGTGTTACAACATAGACCTAGTCAAAGGAGTATGCAGTGATATGAATATAGTCACAAGCAGTTAGAAGTTATGACTGTTAACTATATCATCAAAAGAGAGAGGTTGATGAAAGGACGAGATCGTCGAAAGGTTGTCGTCATTGACAATTTGTGGTTGTAAGATATGTTGACAATGATCGTGGATGATCCTCCAATGACGAAAACTCTTAAACACATCATTAAATATTAATGAGAGTACTTAATGGTTAGTAATAAAATTTTAATTCTCACTAATCCAATCACTCAATACAAATCCTCTTCTTAATTATAGTGATAGGACGTTAAGTAACCGTGTGGGTCAGGTAGAGGATAAGCGTGAGATCAACGGTCATGAAATAGTTCGATGATTACTAGATTGATCTTAGCCGGAGGATGGAATAAGCTTGGTCATCGATGACTTGAAGGAACAACATTATCATCAAGGATGTGAAGGGAAATAACAGATGTGTGCTACGAGTTTTACTGACGATGAAAAGGCTTCACCAAAAAGGATCATCTAGGAAGAGAATGCCATGTGTGGGTGCAAGGGAAGTCTCATGAAATGAATGTGAGATGAAACCCACAAGAGTAATCATGTTGAGGTGGATATGGGATCCAATCCCGTCGATCCTCTTGGATTATAACATGGTTTTGTGAAGAGGGATGCATTGTTGTCAGTGATGCGAGATAAACATTATTAAAGACAACTTGTATCGTTGTTTCTCCTCGAAAACAACATTATGATTTGTCGTCATCGATATTTTGAAGTGAGGGAAATCCGTTTCAAGAAAAAGGTGTGACGACGACAAGACAAAGAACATGGTCGTGTGAATAAAATGGGGTTGGGTAGAGCTCGAATGACAATGTACAAAGGGTCCAGGATGATGAAATTGAAAGATAGTGAATAGTTTACTTGTTTTGGTTCAGATGGCCATATGCTAGAGACTGAGTTTGTAGGTGAATAAATTACTAGGTGAGTAAAGAGTAGTGCCTTGTAAAATTTTTGGTAGTATGGGCCTCCACCTAAACTGATAGTTTTGGTGGGGATGTTGTGTTCTCACAAAAAATGGCGACTTGCACAGGAGAACCAATTATTTCTCTCTCAAAATAACCACTAGATAATGCTTTTTAGGTCGAAGGATTTATCACCAAAGTTACAGGCTAACCAATTTTGTGGACCCCACAAAAATGCTCTATAGAAAATATGAGGATATTGTTATTGTGTCTAGCAATCTTCATGATAATTCAAGGGTACACATTAAAGATGGGAAAATTTAATTTATTTAGAGAATCTGGGAGGAGGAGAACACTATGGGAGATGGTATTTCACTATTTTAAGACCATATTGTATTCCTCATCTCCTTTTTCCCAAAATTTCTTTGTTGTCAGTGAGCATCCATAGAACCGATGAATTTTCCTTGGTATCATTCAAGCATAGCTCCACTGCCAGTGAGCATCCATATCCCCAATGTGTTTACTTATACTTCCCACACTAACAATATTTCTTTCCACTTCCTTATTGTTTCAGTATGTGTCCACCCTTTTAGATTTTGGTTAAAGATATGCATTTTCATGTAGGGTGTGAAGGAAGTGGGGTGATACAAGATTCACTTTGATAATCAGGTCTCAGTCAATATTTAACTTCATGGGTTCTTTTCCAATAGATTTTCCTTAAGGTTAAGAATTTATGGGACAGGGAGGCTTCACAAGAATTATCCTAAAGACGCAAGAACTGTTACTGTATCCTGTGGGTTGAACAACGAGTTGTATATGAGAATAGTCACATGGACAACCAATTTCCTCTGGACTCTAGTGACTTACCTACATGTTATGTACAATTGGTGATCTTTTGAAACAAAGACTGATGAGTTCTTCCCTTAAACTATAACCATAAGTCATATTAAACTTTCAAAACCAAATACAATAAATTTCATCATTACAATGGGTATCTGACCCAGTGACCAACCATTCAGCTATAAGGTGCTTGCTAGGCCTGGAAAAAAGTTTTAGTAATTCAGATGCAAAATAGGTTACCAAGAACTGGATTGTGGTAGAAAAAATAAGTGCTCAAATAAAAGAAAAAAAAAACAAAGTTTTATACGAGAGAAAGCCGAAAAGGGATCCTATTATGTATAAGACTACACCACAAAGGTTGATCAAGAGAAGTATCATTTGAGGATTTGACCATTGACAAGGAGCTCCTCCTCGTCTCCATCCAATGTTCTGAGTTTAAATGTCCTGGGACCAAATTTCTAGTGAATTATATATGGGCCCAACCACAACTTTTGGAACTTCATATGTCTACCTTTAAGCTCATTCGCTTTGTCCCATTTGAGAACAAGATATCCCTCTTGAAAATATTTATTTCCCATGGATGATTTATCAAACCACTTTGTAATTACTTCTTGATGTCATGTTAAGTTCATTTTGGCCTTTTATCTCTCTTCTTCCAGTTTCATCAACATTTTCAACCTATCTTGCATTACAGGGCATGCTTCATCTTGAACAAATTGAGCAAGTTGTAGGGAGGGAAGGAAGGTATGGGTAGGGGAAGTTACTTCTTGTCCATAGACTAGAAAGAAGGGAGAATTACCAATAGAGGAATTGGGAGTTACTTTGTCATCCCAAAGGGCGTTCTGGAGGGCTAGATGCCAATTCCTTTGATGATCGTTGACAATTTTCTTTAGGATTTTGATCAAGTTTTTATTTCTTGACTCAACAAACCCATTCCCCTGCGGATAGTAGTTTGTTGAATATTCGACTTTAATGCTTCATTCAAGAGCATATTCATTTAATTTTAGAGAAGAAAAATACTTGGCATTATCAAAAACTAAGGACTCGGGGACTCCAAATATAGTGATAATATAAGATTCAAGGAATGATGTCACCTGGTTGTCGTAGATTTTCTTCATGGGAACTACTTCCGTCCATCTAGTGAAATAATTTGTGGTTGTAAGAATATATTTGTGCACCTTAGAGGAGTTGGGGTTAATTTCTCCGATAATGTCCAGACCCCGATGTTGGAAAGGGTGTTCTATAATCACAGGTTGCAAGGGGAAGGAAGCTTTCTTTTCTCTCCCAGCTTACTTTTGACATTCTAGGCATATCCTTGCATATGCATGAGAAAATTTGAACAGAGTAGGAAAATAATAGCATACCCTGAGGATATTGTGAGCAGTAATGACACCTCTGAAATTCCCACCAGTCGGGCCATCATGAATTTCAGACAGAACCTTTTATGCATCTCTCTTCTCAAAACATATTAGAAAAACACCATCATAATTCTTCATGCACAACATTTCGTGAATGATTTGATACTCAGTTGATTTGAGTCTAAGAGATATTTTCTTCTTAGGTTCTAGATAATGTGGGGATGACCCATGGGTTGAGTAATATTTCATTTCATAATACCATTGGTCTGATTTAACTGAGATGTAGGAAACTTCTCTTTGAAGCAACTCTTGGTATTGATAAACGACATCTTCATGTACTTCATCATTTGTTGATTCAACCGCTAGTTTACATAACCCCTTCCCTTTGACAATTTTGGCAGGTTTGATCTCCAGTTCGTATTCTTACATGGTTGTTATCCAAATAGCTCTTTTCTCCCCCAGATTATTATGTACCAAGAGGTTTCTAACAATGGGATAAGGGACAATGACCTTGGTCTTTGATTTTATCAAGTAGGGTCTAAAGTGTTTTACAACTTTGAATACAACGTAGGCATGTTTATCCACCTCTAGGTCATTCAATTCTTCTCCTTGTAACCCTGAGCTCATAAAAGCCACGAGAAATTTGTCTCCTTCCTAATTCTTTTGTGTTAGAACAACTACGAATGCAATGTCTGATGTGAAAGTATAGATAATAAAACCTCGACTGAAATTTGGGCTTAAAATTGTAGGAGCTTGCGTTATTTCTTCTTTAATTTTATCAAAAGTATCTTTTTGTTTAGATCCCCATTTGAATTATGCATTTTTCTTTATCATGTCTTGTGGGGATTTTACTATTTCTGCAAAACTAGGGACAAATATTCTCACAAAATAAGGATTGCATAGTCTTTTTTTTTTATGGGGAGGAGGGATATTGGAAATAGTTTCTGTCCTTTCGGGTTCAATCTTCATACCATGTTTTGAAACTAGGAATCCCAATAGCATGCCCTCATCAAATGAAAACACATATTTTTTGGGATTGAGGGAGATACCATACCTCTTACACCTATTGAATACTCTCCTCAATGGGTTATATGGTATTTTTTATCCCTAGAGAAGATAATAACATCATCTAGATACACCACAACACACTCTCTAAGCAGGCCTCTAAAGACGATATCCATTTCTCTTTGGAAAGTTTCTCCAGCATTGATCAGACTGAATGACATCTTCCTGTAAGAATATGTTCCCCATTTAGTCTAAAAAGTAATCTTTAGTTGATCATCATGGGAAACTAGGACTTGGTTATAGCTAGAAAATCCATCTAAAAGGGAGAGCATCTCAAAGATGGATACACATTGTAAGATTTGCTCCATAGGGGGCACTGGGTAGTTGTCTTTGTCTAAGGCTCTATTCAAGTTCCTGAAGTCAATACATAGCCTTATATCTCCATTTGTTTTCCTCACTGGTACCATGTTAGAGATCCATTGAGTATGTCTGAATGGGAATATAATCTTAGCAACTAACAACTTGTTTAGCTCTATTTTGACCAAAGGCTCAACACTAAGATGCATCTTCCTCAACTTTTGTTGAATTTTTTTTGTCTAAGGATTAATTGGAATGACATGTTGTATGATATTTGTTTCATAGTTCTTGAGTTCTTCATATGTCCAGGAAAATATGTCTTCGCATTATTTGAATAATTTGATGTAAGAATGTTTTTCTTCAGGAGAGAAGTTCCTTCCCAATTTTATATTTTGAGGCATGGTGCTAGTTCCGATATTTATCACTTCAAACTGCATTGATGAGCTATTGATTTTGCAGTTTGTAGCCTTCTTGAACTTATCCTGGAGATCGTAAAGTTTTTTCAGTCTTGCTACATTCTTAGGGATATTGATGGTTGAACCAGATTGACTATTTTGTTGATATTGATCGGTGACATTCAAGTTCACCATTATATCATGTCGACCCTCATATATAACAGATTCTTTGAATGTATCTTTAAGGTGCAAGAAGTTTATAATCCGTTGATTGTCACCAAAGACTCTCTAGCTAGTTATGTTATCAGGGATTGAGGGCCTGCACAAAAGTTCAATAGAGAAAACATCATGCATCAATTGATATGAAGGTATTAATCTAGATGAAACATTCACTAGTAAGTCGACATTATAGTTCAATGAGCGAGGAACATAACTAATATTAAATGCATCAAAAGACTTGATTAGTTCCCATACCTCTAACTGATAATGTTTGGGATGAATTGAAAGACAATGGATGGTGTTCCTTACCTGTCTTATGAAAATTTCATAATCACCAAATACCTTGATTTTATTTGCTTTCAAGTCTACTTCATTTTTCAATCCTTGTAACAAAGCCTCATATTCAATAGTATTTTTGGTGCATTGGAATTCTAGCCTGCATGCAATTAATGTTTTATTTCCTTTTGGATCTTTGAGTATGGAACCAACACTTGCACCTTCTAAATATTTAGATCCATCAAAGAATAACATCCACATATATATCTCCCTTTTTGGGTTCACTAGCTAAGTCTAAGTTAACAAGCATCTCTAATCTATCTTCAGGAATTGTGTTAGCATGTACACTAGAAGTAATGTTAGTCTAATCTACTATATTATAGTTGGGCTCGACAATCTAAGTGCAATGAAGGATTTCAAATTGTGTATTATATTCCACAAAAGAACTAGATGTTTCAGATGTGTAATTCCTAAAAAATCTATCATATGAATAATTTCCCAAAATTGATTTGTTAAACACCACAGGTTCATTTGGGTCGTTTAAATCAGTCACTACATGCTTCATGTATCTCTCTCTATAAATTCTAATTTGATTAATTTTTCCATTGAAAGGGACCCATAAATGTGACTAATCAGTAGAAAAATATCCATTTAGCATAGCATACCAATATCTACTTAGAGGCATTCCATAATTATCAGGTATATCTACAACAATAATTTCAATAGTTTGATGAATTTTAGGATTAGCAGACATCCTGATCAAAAAATTATTTAGTTCCCCAACCACGTTGACCCTAGTTCTATCTAGCTGTATAATTTGAATATCGAGTGCCTCGTATTTGACATTAAGATTTTCACACACTATAAGACACATAACATTAGAAGAGGCTCTTGATTCTACCATGAAGTTATGAACATTCCTATTAAAATTTTCAAAAGTAATGAGGAAAGGTAGGGTAGTGGATCTTGACCTCTGTCCAGTTAAGGTTGTTGATTAAGGTTGGTTGTCATTGATGTCAACCCTTGAGTAAAGCCCCGTAGCACAAAGATTTGGGTAATGGACCCAATATTTTTTGATGTAAATATGACTCATTATTGTTTTGTCATGGTTGATAAGAAGTAAATATGGATGAACTCCAAAGTGGTCCCCTTATGGTGAAAGCCCTCACGGGAAGACGCTTTGCGGAGTAAGAGAACCCATGCTTAAATGTGGAATAATGATATGAAGGACAATGAATTTGTAAGGGAAAATATCCTATATGGAAAGTTCTTGTCATGCCATTTCTAGTGGTATGTAGAACATCACATAACTCCTCACGGTTAGAGAGTTATGACCATGTGAAGTTGGAGAACCCAGGTTTGGGTAATGGACCCAAGTTTGTTTGATGGATAACGATATGATTTTTGATATATTTGAATGTAATACTATTCTAGATGGATATTACATATCATTCCATTTCTGGTGGTATGTGGAATGTCACATAACTCCTCACGGTTTGAGAGTTATGGCCTTACGAAGTTAGAGGACCCTCATATGTCATCTAGAAGCCCCAAAAGGTCAAAGTAGTCAAAGTGGTTTAAGGGATTTTAAAAGGTAAATAATAAAGTGAAGTGATGAGTGTATTATAATTCAAAGTGAATACAAAATAAATTATTTCAATAATAAATTTAATGGATAAATTAGAAGTGGGTTAACCCTAAAATAAGGAAAGTGGGCCAAGTGACCTAGAAGATGTTTTTAAGGAAGCTACTTTGAGAGTCTAAATAAGAGGCAAGGCTCTCTCATTTTAATCACACTTGAGCATATTGAATATCTATAGGTGTTTGAGGTAACCAAGGATATCTAAGCCTAATTTTTTAGGGAAGGTGACGAAAAGAAGGCCAAAATGCAAGGAAGGATAAATTCTTTTGATGGTGCTTTCTAAGGTATGTTATTTACAGGTCATCTCACCATTTTCGCTATAAATTTGTTTCTATAATGATTCAGACCGTGAAATTTATATTCCATTGAGAAAACATACCCAAGTATCTGTGGTAAAAAATTCATCTTGTGGGTCGTTGTATTTTGGGAGTTACACTGTGGAAAATAGAGTTTGTGGCTAGTCCTGAAACTAGTCAAAAACAAGTGTTTCGGGTAAAAACATCATAACTTCTTCATAACAGATCCAAATTTAGTGAGACCAAATGTGTTGGTTAGGGTATAGTCTTTAGTATTTTTTCTAACAGTTTCAGATCAATTCAATGAATATTTCAAGCGGGGCACTCTCTACAAAGTTGTTCTCTAGAATAAGAAAGAATTCAACAAGGTATGCCATTTTTGCTATAACTCATTTTCTGAGAGGTTCCAAGTAGTGACACCTGGAGGAATTTCATAAAACACACTAAAGAACATTGTGTATCAGTTTCATATCTTTATACATTACAGGTTCAAACTTATGATTACTTCAAGTTAGGGTTGTTGACTAATCCAAAACTAGGCATGTGAGACTAAAGAAGAGTTTGATAAAAATGCTAGTCTCTTGTTGTTAAAGTTAAGGAAGGTTTGCAGGAATGTGATCATATACACTAGGTCTATTACAGAGCTACAAATCAGATTTGGATGATGAAATTTATGAGGGATTTTGGTTGAGGTACATGTTGAGTACATGGTTGAGACAAGTAATTGATGAGTTGACACATACATGAGGTGTATAGTTGATGATGTTGGTATATATTGATGAGTCATAGTTGATGAGTAGTTGATAAATGATTGGTACATACTTGGTACATGGTTGGATGCACTTGTTTAAGGTACATGTTGTTTGGTACAAGTTGGTGCATGGTTGATGCACTTGTTTATGGTACAGGTTGATTACAGGTTGATGCATGGTTGATGCATGGTTCAGATTTATTGGTAAAGGTTTACAATGATATATCTTACAATGATAGTGTGACAGTGGTTCCATCATTCTACTTCTACTTCAGGGTGGCAGGACGAGGCAAGGAAAGGTGGTTGTAGCCACCTTCCGGTTGTAGTCAGAGAACATAGGGGGTTGTAGCCTCCTTCTGGTTGTAGCCAGAGAATTGGGGAGTTGGAGCTTCCCTTAGGTTGTAGCTAAAGAAACTAGGGGGTTGGAGCCTCCTTCCAGTTGCAACTGGAAAACAAAGGAAGTTGGTGCTTCCAATGAATGCAATTCTCCAAGACATATAAGAAAAAACATTCCATGGTTTTCTCCCAATTTGGGTTTCCACGTAAAACACTGGTGTACTATGTATGTGTGTGATTGTTTATTTCTTACTGCTCATTATTGGATAAAAATTCTACATTGATATAACATTTGAAGAAAAAATATTATAATTACGCTATTACTGATTCACCCCCCCTCTCAGTAATCCAACAATTGGTATCATAATAGGTTCCTTCAGAAATCAGTTTAACCACTGAAAGGTAGATCATGGAGAGTACCAACTTGTATAAAAATGGAATACCATAGTTTGATAGACAAAATTATGTTTTTTGGAGCATAAGGATGAAGACATATATACAGGCACAAGGATTTCAAGTTTGGCAATCAATTGTAGATGTATACACAGCACCAGCAGTTCCACCAACAAATGGCAAAGTAGTGAAACTCGGTGAGAATAATTCCAAAGCCAAAAATGCACTTTTGAATGGTGTCAGTGATACGGTATTCACTAAAGTTGCACATTGTAAATCTGATAAAGATATTTGGGACAAGCTTCAAAATATTTATGAAGGAGATTCAAAACTCAAAGCAACAAAGCTTCAAACTTACAGAGGTCAGTTCGATCAACTAAAAATGAAGGAAGATGAAGAAATCACAACCTACTTCTTATGAGTCGACGAAATAGTGAATGCAATCATAGGATTGGGAAAAGAAATTGAAGAATCTGTAATTGTTCAAAAGGTACTAAGATCTCTTTCTATGAGATTCAACCCTAAGATATCAGCACTAGAAATAAGATCGGATCTAAACTCAATAAGAATGGACGAACTGTATGGAATCTTCACAGCATATGAGGTGAGAACTGAACAGGAAAATCCATATGTAAAAGAAGCATCCTTCAAAGCATCCAAAAGATCAAAGAAAAAGAAAAAGGAACAAGAATAATATAGCAGCAACAACAACATCTTGGAAGATGATGAAGAAGTGGCCAACTTCGTCAAAAGACTGAACAAGGGAACCAATGGTAGGTATAGAGGTAAGCTTCCTTTAATTTGTTTTAATTGTGATGGTATTGGTCATTTTGCTAAAAAATGTCCTCATAAGAAAAAGATAAATGATGAAGGTTACTCAAAAGCTATACAAACATATAAAGGTAAAATAACTACAAAGAAAGTTTTCAAGAAAAACTTTTGCACCAAAGAAGACATCTCATCATCAGATGAAGATGAAGTCAGTGGCAGTGAAACAGGGAGAGTTCTATTCATGGCAGTAGAAAACTCTGAAGAAGAATATGAAGAAGCATATGAAGAAGAAATTGAAGAGGCAAAAGTTGACTTCCGAGAAGAATTAATGAGTGCCATAGAAGTTATTAGAAGAGAAAAGAAGAAAAACAAGAAACTACAAGAAGAACTAGATAAAAAAAAAGACACTCAAGAACTGGAACAAATGATCACAAAATTGAAGGTTCAAATAGAAGAAGATAAAAGAATTGAAGAAGCACTCAAAGAACAAATAGAAGGAAAGGACAAGATCATGGAAACCTGGAAGCAGAGATTGTCACACTAAGAAAGGATATTCAAAAGAAAAATATGAAAAATATCTCAAAAGTTCTAGATTACATTATCATCAGTAAAAAATCTCATCTTAACAAGTATGGACTTGGATACAATCAAGCAGAAAAGGGATCAAGCTCCAAAACAACAAAGAAAGAAACAAATCCAAAAAATTATGCAGAAACAATCAAAGGGGATAAAAAGATATAGAAGGAAGATTGCAGGGACACTCCTCCACCAATAAGATTCAGATTTCAGAATCAACAACAGATAGTCAAGCCTCAAGAAGAAGAAGGATCCATAAGAGCACCTCCTTTCAGAATATCTTCAACTACCAGGTATCAAACTATATTTTTTAGTTTATTTTATGCATGTAATAATTTTCGACATAAAGTTGTAAATTGTAGAGCTAACAACAGAAACAATAACTACTTTGAGAGCCATACACAAAGGGGTTATTCAAGAAGACCTAGTGAAACACAAAGAAGAAGTTACAACATGTTTGAATCATTGAGCACTGAAGTGGAATGTTACAAATGTAAAAAATTTGGACACATGGCCAAAAATTGCAGAATGGCAGTCCCTCCTAAAGAACCTCAACAGAGTCACAAACAAGAACCTCATAAAATGACATGGATAAGAAAGCAAGATCAATATAGCAATGAAGAATGCACAACCGATCTACAAGTTAAATAGAAGAAACATGGTTGGTATGTTGACAATGGAAGTTCAAAACACATGATAGGTGATAGAGACAAGTTTCTTACATTACGAAAGGAAAGAGATGGATCAGTCTCCTTTAGAAATGACGATTCAACCAAAATCATTGGAAAAGGCACAGTCCAAATTGGGAACAAGAATGAAAAGGTGGAAAATGTTATACGAGTAGAAGATATGAAACATAATATTTTTAGTGTGAATAAAATGTGTGACCAAGGTCATATAGTTACATTTGATTCACAAAAGTGTGAGATAAGAAAATAAGGTTTAGGGAAATTGGTCGCTACAGCTGTAAGAACTTCAAGCAACATATATGTGTTAAGTGAAATTGGAAATGAAAAGTGTTGTCTAGGAAAGGAATATGAAAGTTGGCTATGGCACAGAAGAATGGGTCACATGCATTTTGATAACCTTGTCAAAGTTAACAAAAGAGAAGCAGTCAAAGAAATGCTCCAGATCACGAAACCAACCAACACTTTATGAAAGCATTTCCAACAAGGAAAGAAAACAAATACCAGGTTCAAATCAAAGGAATATTCAACAACAAAACCACTGGAAATTGTGCACACTGATCTAGTGGGACCAACTACAACAAAATGCTTAAAATGTGAGAGATATTGTATGTTATTAGTTGATGATTATACAAGAATGACTGCAGTTTTCTTTCTCAAGAACAAGTCAGAAGCTTTTGAAAATTTCAAGATCTACAAGGAAATGGTTCAAAATGAGATGGATTCGAGAATCAAATGCTTAAGATCAAATAATGGAGGATAATTCACCTCAAAGGAATTTATTGTCTACTGCGGCAATCATGGAATAAAAAGGCAATTCTTCGTCGCTAGGATACCTTAACAAAATGGAGTTGTTGAAAGAAAGAACATGACAGTACAAGAAATGGCTCGAACAATGATAGTGGATTCAAAGTTGACAGATATTTTTTGGACACAGTCAGTGCATACAACAGTTCACATTCAAAACAGAGTAATGCTCAGAAACAACACTAATAAAAATCCCTATGAGCTATGGAAAGGAAGACCAGCAAATGTGAAGCACTTCAGAGTTTTTGGAAGTAAATTCTACATCAAAAGCGAATATGGCAGAATGAGAAAAGTTGACTCTCATGTGGACAAAGGAATACTTGTTGGTTACTCAAGTACAAGGAAAGCATACATATGTTACAATCTAAGATTAAACAAAGTTGTGGAAAGCATCAACATAACAATTGATGAAACAAGTAGACCATAATCAAAGGAAGAAGAAAACAAATCAATGGAACAATTTTTTAAAGAAGAAGATGAAAAAGAAGTAGAAGAGGAAGATGAAGATGAAGAGAATCCAACAGAAGTAGAAGAACAAGTTCAACAAGTATCTCCAAAGACACCTAGAAAACGAGTACAAAAGAATCATCCTTCAAATCAGATTATTGGAAATAAAGATGTAGGAGTTGAGACTAGAAGAACAATCCGTTCACCAGAACAAACACACCTAGCACTCTTATTTACAATTGAACCAAACTGTTTTGAAGAATCCAGCAAGGATGAATTTTGGAATAAGGCCATGGATGAAGAATTGGATCAAATAGAGAAAAATGACACTTGGGAATTGGTTCCAAGACCAAATAATAAGAATGTGATTGACACAAAATGGGTTTTTAGGAATAAATTGAATGAAGATGGAAAGGTTCCAAGGAAAAAATCTAGATTGGTATGTAAAGGATATGCACAGATTGAAGTAATCGGACTTTGAAGAGACATTTGCCCCAGTTGCCAGAATGGAAGCAATCCGTTTGCTTTTAGCTTATGCATGCTCCAAAAATGTTAAAGTATATCAGATGGACATAAAATCATCTTTTTTGAATGGGGAACTTGAAGAAGAAGTCTACATTGAACAACCAGAAGGATTTCATTTGATAGAGAACACAAACTATGTGTTTAAATTAAATAAGGCCTTGTATGGTCTAAAATAGGCTCCTAGAGCATGGTAATCCTGACTGGATAAGTATCTGCAGCAGGCAGGGTTCAGAAAAAGAAGTGCAGACAACAACCTCTACATCAAGGTAAGTCAAGGTAATATTTTATTAATTGAAGTTTATGTTGATGATATTATTTTTGGTAGTGATGATGATAGGCTAAGCCAAAAATTTTCAAAAGACATGCATAATGAATTTGAAATGTCGTTACTTGGAGAACTATCCTTCTTTCTGGGACTTCAGATACATCCAAGCAACCAAGGAATTTTTATTTCTCAAACCAAGTATATTAGAGAAATGCTAAAGAGGTTCGGAGTGGAAGATTGCAAACCAATTATCACTCCCATGCAAACCAGTTGCAAGTTGAGAAAAGATGATGATTCGAAGTCTACAGATCAGAGGAAATATAGGTCAATGATTGGAAACCTACTATATGTGACAACATCTAGACCAGATGTAATCTAGGTAGTTGGACATGTGACACGATTTCAAGCAGCGCCAAAGGAATCACATGTATTAATAGTAAAGAGGATCTTCAGATATCTCAAAGGAACAAAAGAGTTTGGATTATGGTATCCAAAAGGAAAAGATCTATCACTTATTGCCTACACAGATGCAGATTGGGCAGGTTGTATTGATGACTGATGAAGCACCAATGGAGAAACGTTCTACTTAGGTGAGTGCTTGGTATCATGGCTAAGAAAGAAACAATCATCAATATCTCTATCTACAGTCGAGGCAGAGTATATTGCATCATCGACATGTTGTACACAGGTTCTTTGGATGAAACAAATTTTGACAGATATACAGGTTGAGTATGATGATCCCATTCCAATATATTGTGATAATACAAGTTTCATCAGTATCTCAAAAAACTCGGTGATGCACTCCAAGATGAAGAACATTCCAATCAAGTATCACTTTCTACGGGAACAGGTTGCAGAAAAAAACATCAGATTTGAGTATGTGGGCACAAAATAACAAGTGGCAGACATCTTTACAAAACCACTTCCATGAGAATCCTTTGAATATCTTCGCCAAAGACTTGGAGTTATTTCTACTCCAAAATGAATGCTTTTTTAATGCTTATCTTATATCTCTTAGAGGTACACGAGGAAGCACCATAAGAGGACAGTTCAATGAGGGGGAGCAACCCCGGATGGAAAGATACCTTTTCCATTGATGACAAAGGGGGAGAGATTTATCAGATGTAGAGGACAGAGGCAGATTAATTAGATGCAAAGGACAGAGGCATGGTTCTAGGGGGAGCATGAGTGATATGATTTCATTATTTCATCAGAGTGTTGCCATCAATGCCAAAGGGGGAGATTGTTGATTAAGGTTGGTTGGCATTGATGTCAACCCTTGAAGAAAGCCCCATAGCACAAAGGTTTGGGTAATGGACCCAATATTGTTTGATGTAAATATGACTCATTATTTTTTTGTCATGGTTGATAAGAAGTAAATATGTATGAACTCCAAAGTGGTCCCCTTATAGTGAAAGCCCTCACGGGAAGACGCGTTGCAGAGTAAGAGAACCCATGCTTAATTGTGGAATAA
Organism: Picea engelmannii; assembly: GCA_009831015.1. NCBI lineage: Eukaryota > Viridiplantae > Streptophyta > Pinopsida > Pinales > Pinaceae > Picea > Picea engelmannii. The sequence goes on from ML790846.1 coordinate 162,853, forward strand.
TGAGATGAAGGACAATCAATTTGTCAGGGAAACTATCCTATATGGATAGTTATTGTCATGCTATTTCTGGTGGTATGTATAACATCACATAACTCCTCACGGATAGAGAGTTATGACCATGTGAAGTTGGAGAACCCAAGTTTGTTTGATGGATAAAGGTATGATTTTTTATATATTTGAAGGAAATACTATTCTAGATGGATAGTACATGTCATTCCATTTATGTTTGTATGCGGAATTTCAAATAACTCCTCACGGTTTGAGAGTTATGGCCTTACGAAGTTGGAGGACCCTCATATGTCATCTAGAAGCCCCAAAAGGTCAAAGTAGTCAAAGTGGTTTAAGAGATTTTAATAGGTAAATAATAAAGTGAAGTGATGAGTGTATTATAGTTCAATGTGAATACAAAATAAGTTGTTTCAATAATAAATTTAATGGAGAAATTAGAAGTGGGTTAACCCTAAAATAAGGAAAGTGGGCCAAGTGACCTAGAAGATGTTTTTAAGGAAGCTACTTAGAGAGTATAAATAAGAGGCAAGGCTCTCTCATTTTAATCACATTTGAGAATATTGAATATCTATAGGTTTCTGAGGTAACCAAGGATATTTAAGCCTAATTTATGAGGGAAGGTGAAGAAAAGAAGTCTGAAATGCAAGGAAGGATAAATTATTTTGATGGTGCTTTCTAAGGTATGTTATTTACAGGTCATCTCACCATTTTCACTATAAATTTTTTTCTATAATGATTCAGACTGTGAAATTTCTATTCCATTGATAAAAAATACCCAAGTATCTGTGGTAAAACATTCATCTTGTGGGTCATTGTATTTTGGGAGTTAGACTCTGTGGAAAATAGGGTTTGTGGCTAGTCCTGAAACTAGTCAAAAACAAGTGTTTCGGGTAAAAACGTCATAACTTCTTCATAACAGATCCAAATTCAATGAGACAAAATGTGTTGGTTAGGGTAAAATATTTAATATGTTTGGTAATAGTTTCAGATCAATTCATCAAATATTTCATTCGGGGCACGCTCTACAAGGTCGCTCTCTAGAATAAGCTAGAATTCAGCAAGGTATGTCATTTTTGCTATAACTCATTTTCTGAGAGGTTCCAAGTAGTGACACCTGGAGAAATTTCATAAAACACACTGAAGAACATTGTGTATCAGTTTCATATATTTATGCATTACAGGTTCAAAGTTATGATTACTTCAAGTTATGGTTGTTGACTAATCCAAAACTAGGCATGTGAGACTAAAGAAGAGTTTGATGAAAATGCTAGTCTATTGTTGTTAAAGTTAAGGAAGGTTTGAAGGAATGTGATAATATACACCAGGTCTATTATAGAGCTACAAATCATATTTGGATTATGAAATTGATGAGGGATTTTTGTTGAGGTACATGTTGAGTACATGGTTGAGACAAGTAGTTGATGAGTTGGCACATACATGAGGTGTATAGTTGATGATGTTGGTAAATATTGATGAGTCATAGTTGATGAGTAGTTGATACATGATTGGTACATACTTGTTACATGGTTGGATGCATTTGTTTATGGTACAGATTGATTATAGGTTGTTTGGTACAAGTTGGTGCATGGTTGATGCACTTGTTTATGGTACAGGTTGATTACAGGTTGATGCATGGTTGATGCATGGTTCAGATTTATTGGTACAAGTTTACAGTGGTATATCTCACAATGATAGTGTGATAGTGGTTCCATCATTCTACTTCTACTTCAGGGTGGAAGGATGAGGCGAGGACAGGTGGTTGTAGCCACCTTCCAGTTGTAGCCAAAGAACATAGGGGGTTGTAGCCTCCTTCTGGTTGTAGCCAGAGAATTAGGGAGTTGGAGATTACCTCAGGTTGTAGCTTGAAAAACTAGGAGGTTGGAGCCTCCTTCCAATTGCAATTGGAAAACAAAGGAAGTTGGTGCTTCCAATGAATTTAATTCTTCAAGACATATAAGAAAAAACATTTTGTGGTTTTCTCCCGATTTGTGTTTCCATGTAAAACACTGGTGTACTGTGTATGTGTGTGATTGTTTATTTCTTACTGTTCATTATTGGATAATAATTCTACATTAATATAACATTTGAAGAAAAAGGATTATAATTACGTTATTACTGATTCACCCCCCCTCTCAGTAATCCAACAAAGGATGCATTCATAGCTACCTGACTTTTGGAGGAGGTATCTTTGTTGGATGGGCTTGCATTGGTTGTTCCTTTTTTTGTCCCTACATTTATTTATTTAGTGCTAGTGGAAGCCTTTCCCTCTAGAGTCTTAATGATTTTTTCTTGAATTTGAGGGATTTTTGTAAGCTCAAACAAGGAGATGTTGGCTTTAGTTTTATTCAGATATTCCAGGAAATCATACTTCAATCTTGTTGGGGAAATAGATGAAACATTTTTCTTAAGTGTTTGGTTAGTTGTTTTGTGGTAGGATGGTGTTGTTTTTGAAGGATTGGGGATAATGGCATTGGTTGGAGATGAGGCTTGTTTGTTACTGGAAGTGGTAGTTGCAAGAGTATTAGAAGTGTTTGGGGTGTCAAATGAGGTGTTTTTTCTTACACTTCTAGTAATTAAAATGTTTTGGGACATGTGTACTTCCTTTGTCTCTTCTTCCTCTCCACCATAAGAGATATCCCAGAAAGAATTCAATAGATATTCTTTAGATTATTGGAACTCTTGAGGTTGTTCTTGTTGTGTAAGGTCGGGATTCAGGAGGAGAGGGAGGTTTACCACTGACACCACCATCTAGTATGTAATTTTCAAGGTCAATATCAAAGGTCTCTTCAAAACCTGGTGTATCTTTAAGTACGTGATATCCACAGGTTCTGACAACATGGTTTTCTTGATATTTGAAAGGGTCGATCAAGAGTGGATCTTGGTTTCTAGGATTCTCCCAAACTAGAGGTAATACATAGTTAATGGGGATTTGTCTCGTCTATATGCTCAATTGTCTAGTTAGGGAAAGGTTCACTTTCTCTTGGGAGTGCCTAAGCATGGCATCAACCTATAGAAGGGTTAATATACGAGGTTTTGGGAAAGATAACATGGACTCGGGATGAGCGGAAGTGCGCTGAGTACTAGCCTGAGCCAATGTGTTCACAGTGTAAGAGGTGGGAAGGGAAGTATGCTCAGAATGGATTTTATGGGAATCATTGGGTACATAAGTGCTTACTTGCGGAATTGAATGGAAAGGGTATGTGATTTTGTTTGAGGCCATTAAGTTATATGGCCCTCCTTCTAGTGTCATTGTCTATTGAGGGGTTTGAATGGCTTGTTAAGCAGATAAGGGAAAATGCCTAATGACAGGCTCCAATTAGAACCCCTCAAATTTGGAGTAGTGTTTCCGACCAGATTATGGCCTGGTTACCGAAATAACTAACTAACTATCTAAATATAAATCTAAGAACTGTTGGTTCTCAGATGAATTAAAACTCTAGAATTAAATAGCTATGAGGGTAACTAAACTAACTAATATGTTTTTATATGCTAAAATAAACTTATCATGATTAGGATATAGCTAATTAAGATCAAACAAAGTAAAGAAATATGTCATCCAAATAAGAAGTAATTCATGCATTCAGAAGAGGAATAAAATTGTAATGCGACTAAACAAGTTAACAATAAGTTGCACCCAAGTTTAACAACATTATGATTGTATTTAATAAAAGGAAAATAATGATAATATATTCTCAAGAGAGGACTTAAGAACAAATTCATACAAATAAAATTGCAAATAATAGATGTATAGTAAAGGCATAAGAATAATCTTCACTACATTCACCAGAGTTCCAAATCTCCAAAAATGTCTCTTGCTATTTATTCATAAGAAAGTAATAGTACTATTTAAATGACCAAACTAAAAAAAAACCTAGTTTCTTTTACATTCATCTGATTTATAGAATATGGATAGAATCCTTCCACATTCATCTAACTGTTGAACGGTCAAGATCTTGAAGCAACGTTGCAATTCCCTCTCTCAATTAAGATATTACAATAATTACAAGTTGGGAAATGATTGATCTGCAAAAATTTCAGTTAGATAATTAGGTGGGCCTTAGCGGTTGTGATTTTACATCTATGAAGGCCTTTCAAATATTGAAGTCTTTGAGTATGTTTTCCACTTAGTGTAGTTGTGTTATTTCAAGGTATGTCTCATTGTTGTAGATGGGAGTAATGATTTCCATCTTCAAACTTTGTTCGATGTGTTGCACATAATATTCAGCTAGCGAGATCAATATGGTGGGTTGTATCAATCTTGTTTCTATAACCTCTATGTTGATTTCGTTGATTACCTCAATAGATTTTCTAATGATGTTTCTTTTGATTTCTACATATTCAACCATTGTTTGGGTTGACAACACCTTTTCTAGATCCCTTAGAGGCTCCATTATAAATCACGAGAGTAGATCATCGGAAGCCCTCCATATCTCTTTGTTGATTGTGATGATCTGATCCTGTGTCCTTTGTATATATGTCATATTTTCTATCCCTTTACTCAACAATCGATGATCTATAATTCTCTGCTTGTTTGAGTACACAGGCAAGGTCTCAGGGAAATTTTGTCGGACATCTTGCCATTTTGTGACCTAGATGTAGGCTTCTAGGGATTTATGATATTTTTCATGCATTTCTTTCACATGTACGCTTAATTTCTTCTGATCTTATCCAACCTTCGGTATTTTATTGAGAGAGTAGAAGAATCTCTTTTGTGAGCTCTGAAGTTCTTCATTTTTCCTGATGGCCTCTGCTTTTATAGCTTCCATGGAAATTGTCTGGTTTTTGGATTTATTCTACTTCTTTCTTTAGGAGCTCATTATCCTATTGTATACTCCTAAATTCCCTTCCACTTATTTCATTGAAAGTTCTCATTTCAGAGAGTTCTCCTTTCAACTGCATAGCTCCCTGGTCATGTGCAGCTTTGAGGTTTTCCACCTCATTCAAATGGGCCTTTTGGTGGAGGGAGGCAATTTTGTTGAATTCTACTCTTATATCCTTTTCCTGGATCTGGAGTTGTATATCCATATCTTTTTTTTTTATTTTATATGTTTGTTGGGATTCTTTTTGTACTCACTAGCCATGGCCTCCTTGATGGTTTCTAGGGTCATCTCCAACTCAGAGATATTTTCTTTCACAACATATAGTGCCCTTGCGACTTCATGGACCGACACGATGCTCACACCAACAAAAGAAATAAGTATTGAGGCCACTTATATTGCATTATCCTTTAGGTTTGGTCCAAATTTCCATTTGATTCTCCTTTCAGGAGATTCCCGGCTTACATCAAATTTTCCTCTTTTTCTCTTCGACGTTATTTTCTCGATTACTCTTCTTTTGTGGTTGTAGTAGTAATCTCTCACAATGATTATTTCACCTTCAAAACCAAATCCTTTAGAAGTGATTGATAAACTCCATGGGAGGGCAGCCAATGGGGTGCATTCCTCTATTGGGGTATTTATCAGATATGTGTCAAGAATTGATGTCACAATAGTGGTACTAGATCTGGTTCTATCCTCTTTGGTTTTGGCAACATTAATTATGTTTTCCTCTTCCTTCTTCCTCGCCCTTTCTTGTGCAGTCATGGCCATTTGTTTTATGTTTGTTGTTTCTCCTTTGCATGTATTACTTTTTTCTGAGGGAAGTTTTGTAGCTCGGGTATTTTCCAGATTAGCCTATTTATTTTTTACTTCCTTTTTCTTCCTCTACTTATATCTCTCTTCAGCCTCTTCAACTTTCCTCACTCATTCTGCTTCTTTTTCCCTCTTTTTTTGTTCCTCCTACTTTGATTTATATTTAACTTAGAGGAGTAGGTCCTTGAACTGTTCGAGCCTTAGGGCTCTGTCTTGTTCTTCCTCTTTCTTCATCTTCTCTCAGGCATCTTTGGTGGTGATCCTTCCCAACACCTCTTCAAAACTTAAAGCTCCCCGAAAGACATCTTCAACAAACCTAGATTCATGCATGATCTGCAGTGTTATTTTAACAACCTTTATGTGTTCATAAACCACATTTTGAGGATAATGAGATTTGGGCTCTTCGATACAAAGACGTGATTCCTTTATATTTTATGCTTTCATTTATGCTTACTTCTTCTTCTGTAGAGAGTATGAGCCTATATGAAGGGTAAAAACATGCCAATACATTTTATTTTATTTTATGACAGATAAGCAGTGGCTCCTTTCTCCACAGTATGATATGCTATTTATCTAGCCAATAACTTATTGGGCACACACTTGGGAAGAAAGTGTATTGGCCTTGTGGCCTCGGAAATCCTGACAAAGGTATAGTATTTCTTCATATACCAATCTCCAATTCCCCTTAAGGCTTTGATGTAACTCGGAGAAATCCTATGCGGGAAAAGACCAAAGATGGCCTTGTACAGGGGGGTAAGGAAATAGTCACAGATCTCGTAAAAATGTTCCTTGCAGTTGACCTCCCATAATTAAAAAAAATATAAATGGATGGGGCTTTGATATGGGGTCTAAGCCCAATTGAAAGCAAGGAATGAATTGGCTGAACAAATGACATCTATAAGATATGAAGACATGTAGAAACCAAGATTTTTCATACCTTTTGGTTCTTGAACACGATTCTCTATGATGAAATATAGGATTCTTTCCTAGTTGAAAGATTGACCCTTCTTAACCACCATGTAAGACATGGGAAACCATTCCATTCTCAAATGGGTGCTAGTTTCCTCGCCATAAAGTTTTTAGATCATTGTGTTCAGTATTCTATAAGGGATTTTCAAGTATCGTGTTAGGACATTCCTCTCCCATTTTTCACTAGCCATTCTTCATCATAGAACTAATCGTCCATCGGGGTCTCTAAATCTTCGTGCTTGATCCAATACTTGTTTAGAAATTATTTTTTTAGAGAAATTGTGGGTTCCAGGGTTTTGTATCTTGCTTGGATGTCTTCCGCTTTGAGTGATGCAAGTGGGAGGCCTGAACCATTGACTATTAATCTTGTATCCTTCTGTAGATATGAAAAAAAAATTGGCAGGGTCATTGTAAGGGAAGAGCTCTGGGTGAGAAATTATCATGTGAATTCCACTTTTTAGAATGTTCATGTGATCATCGATGTCTAGGTCCAATGTTTTATCTAAATAATCCATGGCCTCCTCTTCTATTGTCATCTCTGATACCAAATCCATTTCCACATCCTCCACCCTCCAAAAAACCGAAGAAAACTTAGCTTGATTTCGATGGGAGCCCTAGCTCGCTCCTATGGAAACCCTCTTCCATTATCCACTACAAAGCCCAAAAACAAACCTAAACCCACATAAAATATTAAAATTATCCCACTACCGAGAGGAGAGGAACTATCCTCAATTGCAGTAGTGTTTCCAAACAAAATAAGCCTCAGTCCAATATAATCTAGTGAATTTGGATTTCCAGTGTCTCTGTGAAATTTTTCGATAGCGAATCAAGACCATATTTAAGCATGCACCATTCGTTGTATACCTATTCACCACCAATTGTATTCTCTTATACACATCATTGTGTTACGAAGAACTAACAAAGATCAATTTTATTTGAGGTACAAGTCGATCTAAGAGTCTAATGCTTCAACTAACAATGGGTTTATACAAATGATGCTTCTCTTTCACACAACCAACTGGAAATGAAGAGCATGAAAAAATTGCTTCTTCATATCACATGCTTGAGAATGTGAAGATCTAGCCCACATCCTTGAGCATGACTGCTCCTCATGTCCATACTGCAACTTGCATCCTTGAGCATGATCTCTCCTCGTGATTGTATTGTAGCTCACATCCCTACTCATAGGCTTCACTACCATATCAATTCATGATGGTGATCCAATCCAAAACTTCAATTGCTTTAGTTCCATCTTAGATAGAATCACACTTGATTCAAAACCTTTTTAAAACAACTTGTTTCAACACTACATGACTGTAATGAATCCCAATGTAAAGTACATGTTGAAAAATAAATCATTAACCACTTTAGATGGGGAAAAGAAATTTTCCTTGTAAATTGAGAAAAACATGGAGGAACCTAGTGTGGCTCCCTTCTCTATGGGGTATGCCATTTTAATGGGAAGCTCATGAATGAACCATTTAAAAGTGAAAGATCTTGATACAAGTCTACACTTGCCCAAAATTCAAGGATGAATGATAAGGAGAGTTTTGAAATGCTAAAATTGTTAATGAACATGAACAATCAAATCCTTTTCCTAAATGGGTAAGTCAATGACTTGTGATTTTTTGCAATTGCAAGGTCAAGGCATCCTCTTCCTCATACTAGGCATATTTCTACCGAAACATATTCATGCTATTTTTTCGAAGACTTACATAATTATGACTATTGTTAATTTTACACTCATCACTTGGAGTTATCTAAGGAAAATAAGACATCCTTGCCTCAATTTATAACAAGCTCCACTTCTCATAATGATCACGTTAACATGAAAAAGGGCACACCTCATGGAGATGACTCTTCCTCTTTTGGAAGCTTTGTTGTGGAAAGCAAGAGTCAAACCTTCGTACCAACTCCATAAGCAATGGATTAGGCCAAAATAAATACTAAAGACAACAACTGAAACAAATCCTCCATGAGTGGTATATATCCTTCCCCTTTGAGGAACAAATCTCCTTGGGTTCCAAATGAGATGATGTCATCTAATGAGATAACCCCTCCATGTTTCCCAACACCCGAATCTTACAATGTAGTTGAATATTTAGAAAATATTTTGGAGTGTTACAGATTATTTTAGTCACCCTGGTGATGTTTCTACAACATGTGTTCATGCTTCCAAAAGAACCTTTCTTCATGAGAAAAGTGACTAGCTCCCTCTTCTACAAAACTTGTTTTTAGAAGGCTGTTGTAGGCCAACCATAAACTACAGTGCGGAAATGCCCGATTTCCGTAGGATTTCATGAAACTATCTTGCGACGTTTCCACGGGCTGCACTATAGCCAGGGTGCAACAACGTTGGAAGACTAAGAAAAGGTCAAAGTTCACAAAATTTCTAGAAGGGATCTTCTAGAATCCTATGGTTGGGATCCTACTCTCTTCTCTGATTTGGTGGGATCATCCTAATCTCTTTAACCATCTCTCTTTCTCCTATATAATGATGGATTTCTCATGGAAAATGTTAAGCAATAAAGAAAGAGCAAGCAAGGAATTAATGAAGGAATAGGCTGAGAATTGTGTGAGGGATTCTATCTCAATTGATGCTTGAGGTCTTCATATTTCCATCAAGTTATTGTGAATCCTCTTCATGCAAGTTTGGAGCAAGTGTGTGTGTGTGTGTGTGTGTTGGAGAAAAGGGCCACCGAAAGGGAACCTTTCAACATCAAGGTTGTTTGGTTGTATCTTCCACTTTTACTTAATATAATACAGTGGCATGTTTCTTTCCCATAAAATCATTATCAATTTATTACATGACTCCTTGATCACATGTATAAGATTTCATTGAATATACTATTATTGCTTTCACTTTGGTTGGTTTGTGTCATTGCATATCCGATATCACAAGAGCACCAGAGCGGAGCGAGGACAACAAAGATATAAGGAAGCGATATTCAAAGGTATGTCACTCATCTCTTGTTTGTTAGTAAATTCAATCATTAGAGCTTAGGGAAAGAACCATGTACTGTCTTGTTTTGTTCTAGATCTAGGTGGATCTAAAAAGATCAATTTATGTCCGCATTCACCTATTTATCCAATAACATGGACCATATGACATTATTGGATGCCTCTAGGACACATGCTCAATTCAAGAATATCTTGTATGTCCCACAACCTCTTCCTCCTCCATGATTAGAACTGAAATCTTTTCCTTCCAAACATTCCTCCTCTTAGTAAAAGGAGGCATATGATGTCATCAAATTATATCTAGGAGTTCCTTCCTTTTATGTTTAAGTGAATTTTTTTTATTATGTGCTCCATAACCATGTCATAGACATAAGGGCAAGACAAAATTTCACACCTCTTCAAGTTATGAGGAGATCGAGTATTGAATGCACTATCCCTTGTAAATACCTATTGGATTTGGATTCTATAATAGTAGAAATTATTAAATCAAAGACTTGTCTATTGCATTTAACCAAGCTCCCTGCGAGAGAATGTTTATAGTTGTAATTGTAGATGGCATACCCGAGGCATATGGCATACCTTAAGGGAGATAATGATCCACCAAGTTTTAAAAAGTTTGTTACATTATGCAGAGAACATACTTTACCTTCCCTCATAAAGGGATGGAAGTCAGCATTAGAATATAACTTGAACAACAAGAGAAGGTTGTAACTACTTCTTACAACACTATGCAAGTGTCTTTCCAAGACATAAGAATGGCTACTTATAGTGTATTGTTTGAGGAAGATATTTAGGTTCATCTTCCAAAGAAGGAGGAAATCATGTGGAGCATCGACTTTGTTGGTGCCAAGTCCAAGCATAGCTATAGTGTTGGAGTCCTTTTGTGTGTTCCAAAGGGAAAGGCCATCCATTTATCTTTTTTATTAGAGTTTCCCAACACCAATAACATGGATTAATATGAAGCATTTTTTCAAGGCCTCCAAAAGGATTTATATATAGGAATTCACCATTTGTTAGTTAGTAGTAATTTAGAATTAGTTGTGAACCAAATTAGAGAGAAATATGTGGTTCATAACCCTCGCCTCAAACAATACTACTGAAAAGCTAAGGAACCTATTGAGAAGTTATTATCTTTCAACATTAAATCATACATAGATGTATGAAACACATAGAAAATAGAGACCTTGATGATATCAATGTACAAATCTTGCATAAGCCTATGTCACCTAATAATCTTGAAGCTTGGAAATTCTTTGAATCTGATGAACAAAAATGTAGATTCCCTCAAAGCAAAGGGGAATTGAAGGATTTCATATCAACCATGAAGTAGAAAAGGAAACTAAGGATGTAATCAAATTGAAAACTAATAAAATACCCCCTAGATTGTTAGTTTTGGAATCCATGTTTCACTCCAATGATGCTTATACCTCTACACCTATCGTCAACAATGAATTAGTTAGGATAGTGCAAGAAACTACTCCCATAAACTTAGGAATGAAAAAAGATCCAAAGAGGGTGTATGTTGGATAATAATGTTCTCAAGTGAGATCACTTAATTCACCAAACTCTTTTTAGAGTTCAATGATGTTTTTTATTGGTCTTATGAATACCTAAAAGTATTTAATATGGAACATATTGTTCATGCCACACCTATAGTTATTGATTCAAATCCTTACAAGAATAAATAAAGGAAGAATAATCCATCCTTAGAATAGACCATTAGGAATGAATTAGATAGTATGGAAGTTGTAGGGGTCATATATCCTATATTCTACTCTCAAGGTGTATCCAATTTGGTTCAAGTTAGGAAGAAAACTCAAGATATTCAATTACATGTTTATTTTTTACATCTAAAAAAGGCGTCATTAAAAATAAACTATCATTTCCTACATATGGAGGAGATTATCCAACAAGTTTTCAGTTCCCAAATGATGTCCCTCTTAGATGTCTTCTACAAATACAATCACATATCCCTCAAACAATATGATAGTCACAAAACCACATTCAATACTCATTGGAGCATGCGCACTTACAATAAGATGCCTTCCAATATGATTAATGTTGGGAGTACCTTTTAGCAAGCCATGAAAATTCATTTCAAAGGCTCAATGAGTGAAATCATAATAGTCTATTTCCATGACCTCACTATATTTTCTAGTATTGAGGTGGCCACTTCAACCACCTTAGATAAAACCTTCCTATATGTTGCAATTTTAATATATCTTTAAACACTAATAAGACCATATTTGGTGTTACTAGAGAAAGTATCTTGGGCCACATCATGTCTTAAGAGGGTGTCAAAGTTGATCTCAAGAGGGTGATAGAAATCAAAAGGATTCCTTTACCTACCAACAAAAAGGAGATGCAATATTTCTTCAGAAAGTAAATTTTCCTAAGGTGCTTTATTCCTATTTTCACTCCAGTTGTCGAGCCTTGAAATTAGTTAATGAAGAAATAATTTAAGTTCAAATGGGACCCTCCCACACATTAGGATTTCAGGTCTATCATACTAGCTATTTATTTTTCACCTTTGTTGATTAGTCCCGATCACTCCAAGAACTTTGTCATACACATCAACTCATTAGAGGAGACTATTTCTTCAATTTTATTGCAGAAAAATGATGAACAAAACCTTAGGACAATTGCCTTTATGAGACTGAATTTGAAGACATGAAAACTAAACTATTCCCAATTAGAAAAATAAGGATATTGTTTATATAAATCCTTAGAGTTGTCTCAACACTACTTCCAAGGCCATGAGGTTCAAGTTTTTGTGTTGATATCTCTCTTAGCCGATGTTTTGAATCAAATTGAAAGGTATAGTAAATGGTGCAAATGGATCATGCACATGCAATAATATGAACTAGATATTAAACCAAGGATAACAATAAGGGGAACATGGTTATCTAAATTTCTAACTAAATTCCATGCCTCGGTCATAATTGAAACACCTCTAATAAAAGACTTGATTGCTTATGAAGAGATGGCTAACAAAACTAAGTTGTCCACCCAACCTTGGTATGAGCCTATCATATATTTTTTAATTAATGGTGTATGTCCAACGAACATGGGTACTAAATCCAAATGAATGATTTTCTTACAAGTTGTCTAGTATTCTTACAAAACCAAATGCTTTATAGAATATGCCTTGATGAGGTGTTTTCCTATTGTCTTACTCCTGAACAAGTCCAAATGGAAACTGAAAAATGTCATTAAAAGGTTTGTGGAAGTGACATTTTTCAACTAAAACCAATCCAACCAAAGTGTTACATGTGATCCCATGTTGTCCCTCCCTCCATCAATATGCTCATATATTGGTTCAAAAATGTAAATATTTCCAAAGATTCAATAAAAATAAGAAGTTAATTGCTATGCCCCTTAAGCCCGCTGAAGTAAAAGTCCCTTTTGCAAGATAAAGCATGGACTTCATTAGGAAAATATCTCTACCTTCTAGCACTGGTCATATTTTTATCCTTACTACTATGGACTAATTTATGAAGTGGGAAAAAGCAATACCCCTTAGGAATGCTAATAAATAACGGGTGGTAGAATTCATTGAACTCAACATCATATATTGCTTTGGAACCCCTACTAATATATTGACGAATGATGGATCAACATTTATGTCAAATGTTATGCTTCATCTTTATGTCACTTATGACATTCAACTTTTCCACCATTCCAACTATTACCCCCATGGTAATGGATCATTCTAGTCAACCATTAAAAATCTAATTTAGATCCTTAAAAGAATAGTCAAAGACAACAAATGAAATTGCAACACAAAATAAAATTTATTTTATGGGGGGGTTGAATTACACCCAATATGGATATGGACCAAAGTCCCTCCACTTTCGTGTACATAACTCATGTTATCCTTTCTATTCACTTGCAAATTCAGCCTTGAGGATGACTATTTCTAAGGTAGAAAATGATTTCCAACCTTTACAACATTGTTTAGACACTCTGATTGGACTATAGGAGGTCAGAAAATATGCGTTCCAACACCTTCAATACTACAATATGGGATTGTAGCATCACTATAACCTTTAAAACCATGTTCAAGTTTTTTTGGCCATGTGTTGCGTTTCTATGGTGGTATTTTGTGTTGTGTGCAACGCAAGGTTAATGCAAAGACTACGTATGCTTCATCCTTGTGTTAGAACAATGGATGCATAGATGATGCAATATTGACACACATATATAAAATAAAATAAAATAAAATGATGCAATTGTATATTTGTGTCACCTTGTCTGTGCATTTCTAATATAACATGAAAAAAGAGGGTCCCCTTCATTTCATTTTCAGATGCGGGTGTGGGGTAGAGTTTATTCGAGTTGAAAGATATTTGTGGGGTCACCCAAGAGGAACATGGAAACTAGATTTGTGGGGCATCACCAAATCAAAGATAAGTTTTTTTCATTTGTCCCCTATTTTATTTAAATTTTCAAATTTAAAATAAAATGGAATTTGAGTTTTGGAGATGGGATTTGAAATTTGGATTTTCAAGGTGGGATTTGGGTTTTGGATGGGAAATGGGATTTGGGTTTTTGAGATAGGATTCATAAAATAAATAAAAGAAAAAATAGGTTTAGGGAATATCTCTTCCTTTTTTTTCTTCCTCTTCCTCTCTTCCCCTCGTTGCTCTCATTTTCCCTCTCTTCCACTCCTTCTTCATCATCTCTTCCTCTATTTCTCTCCCTCTTCCTCTCCCTTTTCCTATCCTTTCACTCTCTCTTGCTCTTCCTCTTCCCCTCTTCACATATTTCACTTTTATTTTTCTCCCCCCCTCCTCTCCCTCTTCCTTTATTTCTTCCCCCTCTTTTTCTTTCTCCCTCCTGTCCCTTTTCCTCTCCCCCTCCTTACCTCTTTTTCTTCCACCCTCCTTTTTTTCTTGTGCCCTCCTCTTATTTTTATTTTCCATAGCCCTCCTTCCCTTATTCCTTTCCCTATTTCTCTTATCCCTCATCCCCCTCTTCCTTTTCTTTTCCTCTCCCAATATAGTCCCCTAAGTTCCACTAGATAATCACCTACAACTATACCAAATCAATTTTAAATAGGATTTCCTGATGATTTTCTCATTGAATAAGAGAATGTTAGGAATGGAATGCTTATTTGTTTATAACATCATGTTTAGATATATTTTCTTTTCTCTGTATGTGATATATATTATGCATTTTTTCAAGTTTAAAAAGTACATATGGGAGGAGTATCACATCATCACATTTGTGTTTAGCTTCATATTTTAGATCACAATCGAAGACAAATGTGTATGTAGAAGTTTCATATTTTTTACCCCCTCCCCCGATAACCTAAACTCCACTATTGGTGAAAATATGTAATGAATGAACTTCTATCTCTTTATTTGAACCTTCTACTTTATACTTTTGTACATCTCAATTTTTCTCTTTCTCTTAAAGTTTAATGTGAAAAACGATTTTTTTTGTACAATAAACTCATTGTAATATTTTTTTATTTATGTGAAACTAATTGTTTGGGAAGTTGACTCTTCCTAATAATCACAATAACTATTTTTTTGAAAATTTGACTCTTCCCAATCTTTTCTTGGGGCACTTGCCTCATCCTAGAAAGTTATGTCTTCCCAAAAATCTAATATATTATTTAAAGTTGTATTGAAATCAAAGGAATGTGAGGAATTGGTAGAGCTTATTGGATGGCTTGTGAATGCCATTAATCATGTAGGTACAATTCATGAAGCAAGGTGACCATGCTCTGGCTATTCCCATGTCATTCAAAACCATCCTCCATGTCTCCAATAGGGCCATAAATTATGTTGATGATTCCTTGTTTTTCACTTGTAGTGTGGAAGAGGCATTGCAAAATGAGGCCATGTAGGGTATCATTATTTCATAATGCGTGCTTCTTGTTTCAAAATGACTATATTGAGAGAGACAAGAGAAAAGAGCAAATATTTCTAAATGTTCTGAGGAATACCTAGTTATCTTAATCATCATTTTCAACCTTTTACCTTACTATGTGGTACCAATATAGACCTCCAACAAATGATTAGGCCTCCATTTTCATAATGGTCTTGGATCCATTTTTATGACATCCCAAATTTTTGTTACTACTCCTAATAATGGATGATGGCACCATATTTAGGTGTATATGTTGGAAATTTACCCCTGGAGATGATACAACATTGGGTTGTTGTTATTATACCCTACTAAGAGGAACAATAGCATTGGGATATCTTCTATTGTCCACTCCACTATGTTGCTAATACTAAGGACTTTTTTTTGGGTAGACACATTGGTTGTTAACATTCTCATTGCAATAATCCCACCCCATGTGGAATGTATCATCATTGAAGAAGAGGTTGTTGTAGCCTAGAAAACCTACCTACTACTAGAGGAGTATTGGAATTATTGCTAGGTATCACATGAGTATTCTAATTAATTATGTAAGTTAGTTATCAATGGGATTCTTCTGCCTACCAACTAATAGGCATAATAATCACTCTATTAAGACTCTATGGGAGCCTTGTTGAAACATGGAGTTGAAAACATTATCAAATCCCCACTAACATTAAAGATAATAGGCAACCCTTTGTTGCAGCCATTCATTGTAGGCTGAAATCCCACCATGGATCTATGGGACATGAGATTTTTATTAGTGCAATGCATAATACTTCTAGGGAGACTCAATGCAGCTTGTTCTCCCAACCTTATTAACCTCTCGCTAGCTACATTTTCAGTTGGCTCTATATTAGTTTTCATTAATAATTATGCTATAAGACATTCCATAGAATATGGTAACTTAATGATACACTATGAATTCCTCATTCAAAAATAAAATTCACACAAACTAAGCTAACAAAAAGAGCGATAAAAAATTTCAATTCAATGGCTAATTCAAAAACCACATTATTAGTGATATCATTTTTCTCAAATAAGTTAAATATAACCTTACTATAGTTTCTTCAAGCTTTATTCTTCCTATTCCTTTTCGCTCTCGGAAAATCCCTAAGAATTTTTTTACAGATACAATGGAAATTTGAACAATTCCTAATGTGGACAAACTCTATTTCTTTTGAATTAAAATATTATGTGTATGCATTTGATGTTATGAATTAGTGATCAAATTTGAATCTGTTATAGACATATGAATGAATTCCATTTTACTCAGAGCCCAATGGTAATTATTAAATTGGGGTTCTTTTTAGATCATGATTAATATTTAATAATCTATCAACAATCAAAACTATGGGCCAAAGACCTTTGCAAAGGAGATCTTTCTAACACAAATTCAATTTTCACCTCCCAAATAATGAATGCAATGAGATTTCTAATAGTGCAATGTGAAATATTTATAAGAAGACTCAATGTGGCTTGTTATCTCAGCCCTAATAACCTATCTTTGGCTGCATTTGGTAGTTGGTTCTATCTTATTCTTCATTGCTAATTATGTTAGAAGACGTTTTATAGAATATGAAAATTAGACGCAACATTATGAATTCCTAATATCGAAATACAATTCACACAAAATAAGATAACAAAAAGAGTGGTTTGATCTTTGTTGGTTAGTGGGTTGGTCAATGTATGCATATGTATTTGAAATAGAGGGTTAGTATGTATGTCTCTTCATATGTTGATGTTATACATGTGTAATATCAATGTACATGTAAAACTATGCATATATTTTATTCCATGGATTTTATGTACTTAACTTAGTAGTGTATCATTGTAATAGATCTATGGGTCATATGGCTTCTAATGACAATAGATTAAACAATGGCACTAGTTGTAGGGAAACAAAGGAGGATCTCTAGAGAAGAAAAAGGTAAAAGAATTACAATCAAATATGTAATTACATACTTTATCATTATTATATAATATTGAGTAATTACATACTTTATCATTATTATATAATATTGAGAAATATGTATTTATTTTATGAAGATTTGCATTAGTAATTCTAATCATTACTTATTATACTCTATTTTATGTTGCAAATAACCTTGATAAAAAAAAAAATTAGTAATTATAAATAGTATAACAAAAAAATTGAGACCATACATTATAGTCCATTATGTATACCATTGAATTTTATAGTTGACTTCAATTTTTTTGGGTTTTACAAAATTTAAGTGAGAACATCATAAAGCTCGATAAGGAAGACAAATACATAAAACAAAGACCATTTGATGTTGACAAAACTATATTTAGAAAAATCCTTAAGGATATCTTAGAGACCAAGAGGACCATTGATGAGAAGAAAGCATGACAAGTGGAGCCTAAGACACCACAACAAAAGGCCACAAAGTTAATAAACAATATATAAACTGTAATTTTTTTCATTTTGATATGCTTTTAACTTGTTATATTTATTTGATGTAATCTTTTAGTACTATTGACCTACTTTTGTGGTCATTTGTTAAACATTAACAAATTTAACTAACCTTATCTTATGTTATGTATATACACAAATAGATGCAAACAAATTAATAATTACACATTCTTCAAGTCAATTTGGGAGGTCCTCAATTAGAGGGAACTTTGTAAATTTATCAATATGATCTCATGTATTACGCTAATACACTAGCTTAATATATGCCATTATTAAATGTGGTTTTCTTTAATTACATATAGTTAAATGACTATACTCATGTGCCCATTGATAAAGAATTAATCTATGCCCTAAGCAATGGTTACAATAGAATGGTGGAATACTTGCATCCCATGCCCTAGGTAATTAATTATTAATTATGTGTTTATTTGTTAACTTGTATATAGTTGAAACTATTCATTTATTGATTGGAATATATTATATTATTTTATGTTGCTGATGATGAAGGTGACTTGCAATGATCAAAGGGAAATAACAATAGTTGAACTTATATGTTTTTAATTACATATTTAAATATTAGTAATTTTTAATTTTATTGAACTCATGTTCTATATTATATTTTTACCGAGTGGGGATGAGGAGGATTTATAATATGAAGAGGGAATCGATAACACTTCAACTAACTCATGTTGTCAAATTCATTTCATTTATTTATATGTGTACACATTTTTCATACAATATTATATACAAAGTTGACATTTCCTTGGGGTGGCATTGTACCACTTGTTTACAGGCAACACAATTACATGGTTATTTTACCATTTAATTAAAATTTCATCATTGTATTTATATATGTGTGGTTTTTTGCTTCCATGGCTTGAAATTGATGGAATGTTATTGTAGTAAAGTTTCATAATTGTGTTTATGGATACATGATTTTTGCTTTCATTTACTGAATATGTTAGTGGGTTATTGCATTTATATACATGGTTTTTACTCACATGAATAGTATGTTGTAAAATAGACTTATACAAATCATCAATCAATGTTTAAATATTACTAATTACAACAAAAAACATATTAAATAATTAATAATAATTAAATAATCAGTAATAGTTAAATAATTAAAAACAATTAAATAATCAATAATAATTAAATAATTATTATTACGATACAAAATGATGCAACCACAACATAAAATCAACACAAGATGACATTAAATCAAAGCAACCATGACACGACATGAAGCTAACTTGGCATAACCACAACACAAGACGATGCTAACTCGACATAACAACGACACAAACATGATGCAAAAGTTATGCATTTTGACTCTAACATGACTTAAGCATGATGCTAGTATGATGCAATAATGATGCCATAAATTAAATATTGACATACAAGTCATTGCACTACAATGATAATAAACACAACTCACAAAATTTTGAAATGCGATTTTCATTTTTTTAGAGGTCACATTTAGTGGCTATTTTTACCTATTTTGAAAAGTGATGCTCCCATCATCAACATTTTTTTTCAAGGTTAAAAGTACAGCATTTTGCAACTATGGCCTTCAAACCTCATATTGTTGCAAACTAAAACCTTAAAATCAATTCGTGAATCTAAAAGTGGTGCTACCAGTTGCACCCCCTTTTTATTTTCGCAGTTAAAATTACAATTTGTTTGAAACAAATTATGGTTTTTGATGTTGTGGAATACCTAAATATTGTATTATGTATAGTCAAGTTAATACGATGAAGAAGATATAGGTCCATATCTAAGGTTTGTTTGTTTTCATGGTTAAGGGTTTCTAAGGTAAATCTTTGTGTATTGTGTGCTTACCATTGTTGTTCTTTCTATTTTTCTTAAGAATTTGTATGCATTCTTTCACTTCAAAGGTTTAAAATTTACATTTGGTATCACAACTAGATTATTGGCTTCAGGGAATGCCTTTGTCGGTAAGGGTTCAACTCATTTTTTATAGAGAAAGTTTATCTTGGGTCTATTATAAACCTAGTTTCAATAGGAGCTCTATGATGGTGATTCTTATGTTGAAAAAGAGTGGAAAGAAGTTCTGAAATTGAGATTAAGAAATTTAATGATCAAAGATTTGACATATGGAAGCTCAAGATGGAGTACGTTCTTGTAGACAAAGAACACTGGGTTGTTGCAGATCTTGGTACTGCACCTATAGGTATGGTAATTGGATGAAGTTGGATAGCAAGGAAAATAGTACAATATGGTTGTGTCTTTTAGATTTGGTGTCATTGGATGTCTCTAGAGATGCTACAACTAAGGAATTATGGAATGAGTTAGGGAATTTGTATCAGTCTAAGTCCTTGGTAAACAAATTTTTTCTTCGAAAGAAGTTGTACCTCCTAGGTATGATTGACAGAGACTCTATGATGGTGTATCTAAATTCCTTTAAACAAATTGGGTTGTTTTTTGCCCGTTTCGGACAATGGTTTTTTGGTCCATTGTAATCTAATCTCGGTTAAGGGATTGGGGTTGTAATCTAATTCAGGTTAACGAATTAAGGTTTTGGATCCTATGAAATAATTAAATATTGTATTATGTATAGTCAAGTTAAGACAATGAAGAAGATAGAGGTATGACTCTAAGGTTTGTTGGTTTTCACAGTTAAGGGTTCCCAGGGTAAAACTATATGTACTATGTGTTTGCCATTGTTTTTATTTATATCTTACTTAAGAATATATATGAATTGTTTTATTTCAAAGGTTTAAAACTTACACCAATAGCACCCCCTTTTTCTTTTTGGGGTTAAAATTACAACTTGTTTAAAACAATGGCCTTGATAGTTGGTACCATTACAACCGAAGCCTTAAAAAAAATCCTCGAATTGAAAAGTGATGCTATCAGTGGCACCCCCAATTTTTGGGGGGTTAAAATTACAACTTGTTTGAAACCATGGCTTTAAAATCCAATACCTTTGTAATTTGAATCTTAAAATCAACCCCTAAATTGAAAGGAAGTTCTAACGATAGCATCCCCTTTTGTGGGGGCTTAAAATTGTATCATTTTTTAAAAAATGGCCTAAGACACTGATATCATTGCAAACAAATCATAAAAAAGGAAAAAATAAATTAAAAAACAGGGGAAAAAAAATAAAGGGGAAAAAGCCCTAAACTAGGGAAAATGCATCTTTTTAAAAAACAAATTTAAAGAGAATTTTTTTTAAAAGGCAAAATAAATAAATAAGAGAATTTTTACCCCACCAAAAAGAAATTGATTTTTTTTTTATTTGTATGTTTATAATAAAAATGAAAAAACTATATATAGAATGTTTTTTTTTTTT
>ML790846.1:187450-201398 GCA_009831015.1 Picea engelmannii
AAAACAAAAATAATGCCCCGGGGTGTAGTGAAGTTGGTGATGGAGTGCATTGTTAAGAAATAATGCCCCCGGGGTGTAGTGAAGTCGGTGATGGAGTGCATTGTTAAGGCTCTCCGTTATGTGAAGTCATCGATTTGAAACCTAGATTTACCTTATGTGTCATGTATGGGGCATCGTGGACACACATAGAGGTTATAGTGGTAGCATTTAGATAACATGACTATATATCACACGAGTACATACCCAACTATTTTCTGATTCCACTAATCACAAAAAAATAAAATAATAAGAATAAATTTGTTGATGCAAATTCAATCTAAATTTTTTCAACAATTATCTAATATACAGAATTTCAATAATACCTATATAAATTAATAAGACATAAACATATTGTAATTAAAATACATTGAACATATAAATTTTCCTTTAAACATGATCTCGAGTTAATTCCAACACCATCCAATCATATAAATTAGTTTCTTCCTGGTTTGTTTGATCAAATGACACTTATTTCCTGTGAGTATGTCACACATAATCACACCAGTCTAGTTGAGCGATATCATATTTTATAACCACACAAAACGAATATAATTTGTTGCTCTCAGGTTAGTTTACTCGAGTTCCATTCTTAAATAAAACCACTATAAAATTTACCAAGTCGATTCACAATCAAAATGACAAAATTTTAAATCAAATCTATGGTACATCATTATTAATATCAATGGAACTCATAAAGTCGTTAACTAAGATATTGCCAATCTTGGTTATGAGTGTACTATTTACAAACTAAGGGATTTCCATTGTTTGGGTCGTAATTATAGGACTCCAACTCTAGTTTACATTATGACTATAATTATACACAGAGATCTGATTGAGTGCCCACTTCACAATTGTGATGTGCAATTGATTATACAGTGAGAACAACATTTCAAGTACTAAAACAATTAGGATATCAATCTCACAAACAACCTTACCCTATACAATTTGAGTTTTACATCTACACAATGTTTTATTAATTATGAAGTTTGCATGGATATCGTTGAGTGATTTAAGACTTCTTCTAAAAGGTGTTGGTATCCATGAATTCTAACTTTTGTTGAGAAGGTGACTGCCTATAGAATTCATTAACCAAGAAAAGATTGAGTCTAAAGAATAAGTCATCGGCCTAAATATTTATTGGCGAACACACAAACAAAACAACAATATCTATTCACCTGTAGCATGCTTTAATTGAATACTTGGAGTGAGTAAATTACACCAAAGATATAATTGTTAATAGTTCCTACAAAAGAATACCTACATACCATATCAACATCAATTGGAAAATGAAATAACTTATGCAATCAAAATCAAAGAATAACATATTATAATACCCTAATTGAATTTCAAGTCCAATATAATGTTTATGCAATCCCACATCAATATATGTCTATGGTTTCCTATCACACTAGGAAAACCATCAATAGCATCTGCAAGTAAATATATCCAGCATTTTCATTTCAAAATTTTATATTGATATTGGTTGGCAACGTCAATATTATCTTATCAGTCCATTTTAATACATCCATGTTATCATCATAAAAATATTTAAATGAACCAATTTTAATTCATTACTAAATGTGAATCATATAATTAAAAACGTTAAGTTTCAAAATCAAAGTACAAGTCAATAAACACAATCATTGATTAACAAATTCCCTCAAATAATAACATACAAACCATTAAATAAGTAGAATAAAATGGGGCACTACATACACCCCCTCTTCAAGAAACTTCATCCCAAAGTTCTAGAATAAATATGGAAATTGTTGACACATTTCAGTTGCATCCTCCCAAGTAGCGGAACTAGGACTATAGTTATCCCATTCGAGCTTTACCTAATCTACCAAGACACATTGAAGTTGTTGAGTATGTTGATCCAAAATTTGGATGGGTTCAACCTGTTATCCCCCACTTTAGGGATAACTAAGGAGATTATGTCTTGAGGCCCACATGTCCTAGACATGGAGTACCGAGAGCCAAATCGACTTGAGCATGGCCCTAGAGGGCCCATCTTTTCTTCCTTTTAGCGCCTCCACTTTTTCAGCAACAACAACATCCATCACATCTGTTTGCTCCTGTAGCAGAGATGGATCTTGCTCCATGAGGTAATGAATCTGAGTATCATGGTATGTGTCACTCTAATCCTCAAAACCTTTGAATATGTGAATTTAGTTCTTTTTGTTTCTAACGGGTGCTTGGATCTTATACTTATCCACTTGACCATGTCTGGGGGTGATGATCAGATGCCCTAGTAATCCTGTGCCCATAGGTTTTGAGTTTCCACTGGGGAGATTCATGAAAAGTCATTGTCCGCTCCCATCATACTTACCACTTTCCATCTTACTCCCACTCATCCATCCCATTACACTGGTTTGGGAATTGGGTTGGCCAATTATTTAAGGGTTGCACCTTACCTTGTGGGAAGAAGGGGCTAAAGGCCCAAAAGGTAAAAGTAGCTGGAAAAAGATAAAAGCCTAAAAATAAAACCTTGGGATGCTTCACCCAGGGAACCCCGAGAAAGAAGTAAAAGGATTCTCAGCAAGAAACAGAGGGACCCATAAAAAATAATAAAACAAGACCTAGTCGGAGGATCGAGGGTCTCATCACGAGCCAGCCTATTAGGTCCATAGGAATCTAGCGGTATGACACTACTAGCAGTTGGTTACCATGTCAGGGTAGTGGCTCTTGGTGGCATAACCAAGAGAAATGGGATCTCATCACGAGCCAACCTTCTCATTTCCGTGAAAGTTCTTGTGGGTAACATTTCCACCACTGGTCACCATGCCAGGGCATTGTCCCCTGACTAGCTTCTTGAAGAAAAAGAAATAAAGAATAAATATAAAAGGCATGAATGGGCTTGGAAACATTTGCATCCAGGACATGTGCAACTCGCATTCTACAAAGGCACCCAAAGGTAAGCCATGCATTTCCCAGCTATCATTGCACCCCTTGTCAGGACATCCCTTATCCACCTCATCCACTAACATGACTTGGATTTGACTTCTCCCGGAAATATCCCACATCCAGTGAGCATTATCCCAATAGAACACCCTTTCACTTCTTCCAAACTTGGCTTGCATATTTGTGTAATGTCTTTGAGCACTTGACTGGGTAAAAGGTTTTATTCACATGTTTAATAAAATTAATGATTGGATTTGATTGACATTTCTATGATCCCTGTGACTTGTGAGCCCATGGAGGGCGTATCTGTTGAAGTGCAGAATCATACCCGACGGACAAGTACACGTGGGGAGATGATTAGTTCGGAACTCCATGGGGATGAGAGCCCACCATATGGATGTTGAGACCCCGACAGGGGGCAGAGACAGGTCAGAGGGGTTTGCACAGGAGAAGAGGAGGATGTTCCATAGAGGCAGCCTAGCAGAGCCTTACCTAGGGGGTTTGTGCCCTTTCCACTAAGACATTGGCCTTGGAAGGCCCATGACATCACGTAGGACATATTATGATGTCATCCAGAGATATGGGATTTTTGGGAGGCAGTTGAGGCATGTTCGGCACATGTGGCAACTTCTAGAGGCCCAAGGAGGGATAACGTTTTGCTCCAGGAGGCCCATGTTTCCCTAGAAAGGGATAATGTCACCCTAAAAAGGGAATGGCGTCTTCACTTTTTCTTGATTAGGGTTTTAAATTATGACATTTAATGTAAAACAATATTTTTATGTATTTTGGCCTTGTTGGCCTTTTGGTGACCTAAAATTAAATTAAGGTCATTTCTATTGTATAAATAGAGAGCTAAAACTCTCTTATTTTCAGGATCTTTCACTCATAGTTGTGTGAGGTCTGAAATTTGCGCCCTCCTTTACGGTTTTTGGCTGAAATATTGATGCGCACTTGTTGAAGGAGGCTTTTCTTGGCTATTTTCTGCATTTTCTTGGTGGAAGGTTTACAACTAGGGTTTGGCTTAATGAATGGTTGATGAATGTAAGTGAATTTCTACAATCCTTCTTTGTTTGAATGGTTATGGTATCTTTTACTTGCATTTTAATGAAATTTGTTGGATTAAACCCTAAGGAATAAGCACATGTTGGTGTCCTTGTTTCAAGTCCCTACTAAGTTATGCTAAGAGCCATTTTACTTGTTGAAGATAGATGTTAGAGCCTTTCCATAGCAACACTCTACCATTCACCCTTCAAGCTAGTCGTTTTTACTTTTCCCTTTGAGCTAAAGAAGGAGGAAGATGCACTAAGGCCTAGGTTTACTACACCTTAGTGAGTTGTCTTCCCCTAGGGTTGATAGGTTGAAGCCTTGCCTTAGCAACACTTCAACCATCACATATCTCTTGTCTTTAGCCAAACCATTATCACTTCATCCTTCAACTTTTGTAGCTTGTTTGACTCCATTTTCCCTAATAACGCTCTAGTCTAAGACCTTGCACTTGAGTGCTCTTGATCACAACTTCCAAATACTCTTGAACAATTATTAACATCTTCTAACCCTAGCCTATATTAACCTACTAAACCTAATGTTTCCATTATCCTTTTGAGTTATATTTATACTTTCTGGCATTTAATCCTTTATTTGAGCAAATTGAAAGATTGTCTAGTCATTGCTTCTAATGAATGTTGGTATTCGACATTGATGATAAATCGTTATTTCTCATCATGAAGCTTCTTTAGCATTTATTGTGAAGTAATATATTGTACATCATTGATTTGCTTCATCAATATTGTCTATCAATTGCTTTATATCATAAATTCCTAGATTATATGAAGTACTAACCAACAAGTGATCTTGCACATGTATAGTTTTCTTGTTGCTTTGTCCCACGCAGGTACAATTTCTGGTTATTACTATCTTTTATTGGTTGTTTAGCCAAACATTTTGATCGGTGGTGATTTGTGAGGGGGGAAACTTTACTTACACATAAGATTTTTCCTTCTCAAAACCCCAAGTCACCAGGGATGTCTCTGTTGGGCCTACCACCCTAAATAGAAAGAGTTATCCTATCGAGGTGACAATGGTAGGAAAGTCTCAGTTTTGCGAGTTTGCCTTTCTTTCACCTATCCTTTACTTCCAGGTACAAACTGTGTGATAACATTTCGGTGTCGTTGTCGGGGAACACTGAGTTTCTCCTCAGGACAACACTTTTCGATAAGCCTTTCCTCAAGACCCTCTACATTACAAGCTTACCTAGTGACTCCACTAAGGGTGATTCCCTTATATTTTTGATAATTTCAAGGAAATTATCTGGTGACTCCACAAATGACAAATCGTAGTGGGCATCAGTACATACCTCCTTATACTATTGTGGTCTTTGTTACCTCTACAAATCCGTTTACCTCCATAAGTTATCCCAAAAGGTCTCACGAATAACTCTTTGGCTCTTTGGACTTAGCTAACACCCAAGGGGGATTACATGATCTACCCAATAAGGTTGACTCATGGATACCTAGATTTTCAGGAGAAAAGGGATCATGTCGTAACTCTCATTGGACCAAGTTTTGTGAAGAGTTTCAATTTCACCAATCCAGATAGGAACACGCTAATGTCTCTACAAGGCTTTTTGCAAGATCACTCACTGGGAGTTCCAGAGGATGGATTAACAGTCTCCCGAAAGGGAGCATCAAAACCCCTGAATATCTTGAACAAACTTTTAAGAACAGTTGGTGTAAAAAGGAAAGTATGGATTCCCTTTACTCTCAATTCCTTAAAGATTGCAAATAAACAAACGAAGATGTTAGGGAATTCAATGGTAGGTTGAATACTCTCATTAAAAACATTGATCCCAATTTCCTCCCCAAGAGCATTTTTCTCCAACATTACCTTAACTCTTTTGAAGGAACTTTACAACTCACCCTCAAGAATCGATTTCCTGCAAACCTAGAAGAATCTCAAGATGTTGCTTGCCAAATTGAAGAGAATCTTAAGTTTAGTAGTCCCACCCATCAAGTCAAACTTTTGAACAATGATGACATCTGGGAAATAAATAAGGAAAGCATGGGAGGACCAGAGCATGACCTCCTAGAGATTCTAGAGTTAGAAAACAATGCTTTCCATAGGAAATGGAGCACAAGTTTCTCAAACATGAAAGATTCCTCAAATTTTTCAAGACAACATGAACCATCCAAATATCTAAGTTTTTCTGAAAAAATCACTCAGTTAGAAAGGTCATTATCACAAATCCAAAAGCCACTTTCTATGAGACCTCACCAAACAATAAAGTCTCATGCTCCAAGAAAATAGATTTGTCTGAGCACTTTGGACCTACAAAATTTTGCAAGGCAAGAAAATGATCTTGAATCGTGGATACCTAAGGACTCCTATTATGAACGTTATCACCCAATGGCTACTCATGAGAGACCTAATTTTTTAGATTCCATATTCACCTTGACCACGCCAAATCAAACCCAAGAAAATCAAGACATGAGGGAGCCTAGGTTTGAATACTTTGACCAAACAAATGAGCACTCAAGGATGAGGTTTGAAGAGCCCCAGGTGTATACTAGCAATCAACCCCAACGTTTCCCAAAACCTGGCAATAATAGCACCAACCTGAGCACTAGTGTGGCCTACATCTTGCAAAAGGTTAAAGGGATTCGTGAAATGTTGGAAATCCCTTATCTAACAAAGAAAATCCCATATGACCAACTATCGTTCGAAGGAACTTCCACACTATTGCAAACTAGTTATTTTGAGCAAACACCCTTTTCCTTGCTAACAAATGACCATGGACCTAGTGACTATAACTCATTAGTTTCGTGCTTGTTTCAAGGTTGGCCCACTCTTCCCTTGACAGAAAAAGATAATATTAGTGAACTAACATGGACTAAGGGAAAGGGTGACCAATGTGTTTCTAGCAACCATGAGAACAATATTGCACTATGTGATGACGAGGTGTTACATTTGCAAGAAACATGCATAAGGGATAGTTCTTTGATAAAACCCCACCCCATCGCTCTGGAGAAAAAAAGAGATACAAATTGGGGTGATTGTCCTGACGATGCCTGTGACATTTCTAAAGACTAGGATGATTATTGTTCTACACAAGGAGATGACCATTTGTTAAGAAAAGGGGTTGGCTTCGTCAAATGGGAAGGAGATGATATTGGAACTAATAAATCCTATGACCAAGTAAACAACGTGGGTCATGTTATAGAAGCCCCCCATATTTGCCTCAATATCACTCTTGACGAACACCAAGAAGGCATAAAAGAGGCAACCAGGAAGGCTAGAATGGAAGTAATAAACAACTTGGGCCAGGAATCAAAGGAGAAGTTGGGGAAATGAGAATTTCAGGTGAATATACAAAAGAAGCCAAACCAACCTATCCTTACCATTCCTGCAATAACTCAAACAAATCCTTCACCTATGAACATTCTTCCTCCTAAAACACCCAAAACCAAAAGGGTGGACTTGAACTTTGACTTCCAAGGGGCACTATCCAAGATGTGCATGACCATCCCTCTAAGAGAAGTCATTAAGGTACCATATGTTAAAGAAAGGTTTGATAATTTCTTCAAAGGATTAGACGGACCTACGGACCCCCCCTATTATGCTACAATCTGATCACTTTATGGTCCAATATGATGAACACCCGCCCTTTTTTATGACCTTGCTAATGAATAATAAGAGCCTCAACAATTGCATGTTGGATTCAGGGGTCGGTGCTAACATGATGTCTCTAAAGGTCATGCAACAATTGGGCCTAAAATTCACATGACCTTACATAAATTTGTGTGGTTTTGAGTCTAGAGACATACCCACACATGGGGTAATTGAAAATGTGGAATTTTCCCCTAAAGACTACCCTGAGAGAGTAATCCACATTGGCATAGTGGTAGTAGACGTCCCATATGTGTGGGGGATGTTGTTGTCTAGGAAATTTGCCTCAATTTTTGGTGGTACCCTTGAGATGGACTTCACTTATGTGAATATACCTTTGAGCAATGGAACAATAGGTCGTCTCCCAAATGTGCCAATGACCAAAACCCATGTGCAAGAAACTGGTAATCCCATCAAAGATGACAAAGCACATGAGAAAATCATGGAAAGTGTTCCTGAATTTTCTCCCCAGGATATGCCCTTTGCAACAAAGGAAGATTTTGATTAGATACAATGGCCCACAAGAGAAGAATACCAACAAATCCTAGACAAGTATTAAAACAAAGAAGTTGGGGTTGTAAAATTACTAAAGAAGGGAGAAAGCGATATATTGATTCGACCTTCCCAGCAGGAATATTTACAACAAAATCGCACCCTCCTCCCTCTACAAAATACACCAGGGTTGTTCAGGGAACAACCAAATTCAAAATCAGAGAGTACATGGAGGGGGACGTAGTATGGATGTGGGATACCAAGAAAGGGGAGCCTACTAATGTCAAAGGAAGAACTCAGTTTTGTCTTGGACCTTTAAGAGTTGGAAGAAAGTTGGTTAATGACTCTTATTACCTATCTACATTGGAGGGATGAAGGTTCCCATTACTAGTTAGCAGGCACCTCCTCAAACCCCACCAAGGCGGGGGAAATTGAATTGACAAGTAAGTGAACGTAAGTAGGTAGGCATTTTCATTCATTGTATATACCATTTGCATTGCATGCTAGAGTAGTTTTCTTTCACATTTGTACATATGCTTGCTTTCAGTTTTATATATATGAGTTGGGGGTGATATCACCACCCCAAATGATTGCTAATAGTTTATGTTGAGATCAAGCAGGTTATAGGTTATGCCAAAGATGATGAGGTTCTCATGTGCTCTATGGTGAGCACATGTCCCCGAGTTGGAGCCAGATGTTATCCCCCACTTTAGGGATAACTAAGGAGATTATGTCTTGAGGCTCACAAGTCTTAGACATGGAGTATCGAGAGCCATATCAGCTTGAGAATGGCCCTGGAGGGCCCATCTTTTCTTCCTTTCAGTGCCTCCACTTTGTCAGCAACAACATTCCAACACCTTGGCTTGGTCCTATAGCAAAGATGGATCTTGCTCCATGAGGTAATGAGTCCAAGTATCATGGTATGTGTCACTCTGATCCTCAAAACCTTTGAATATGTGCATTTAGTTCTTTTTTTTTCTAACAGGTGCTTGGATATTATACTTATCCAATTGAACATGTCTGGGGGGAATGACGAGATTCCCTAGTAAGCATGTGCCCATAGGTTTTAAGTTTCCACTGGGGGGATTCATGAAAAGTCATCGTTCGCTCCCATCATACTTACCACTTTCCATCTTGCTCCCGCTTATCCATCCCATTACGCTGGTCCAGGCATTTGGTTGGCCAATTATTTAAGGGTTTCACTTGACCTTGTGGGAAGAAGGGGCTAAAGGCCCAGAAGGTAAAAGCAATTGGCAAAAGATAAAAACCTAAAAATAAAACCTTGAGATGCTTCGCCCAGGGATCACGGAGAAAGTACTAAAAGGATTCTCAGCAAGAAACAGAGGGACCCATAAAAAATAATAAAACAAGACCTAGTCAAAGGATAAGGGGTCTCATCACGAGCCAACCTATTAGTTCCATGGGAATCTAGCAGTATGACACTACTAGCAATTGTTTACCACGCTAGGGTAGTGGCTCTTGGTGGCATCGCCAAGAGAAAGGGGGACTCATCACGAGCTATCCTTCTCATTTCCATGAAAGTGCTTGTGGGTGACATTGCCACCACTGGTCGCCATGCCAAGGCAATTTCCCCTGACTAGCTTCTTGAAGAAAAATCAATAAAGAATAAAGATAAAAGGCTTGAATGGGCTTGGAAACATTTTCATCCAGGACAGGTGCAACTCACCTTCTACAAAGGCACCCACAGGTAAGCCATACATTTCCCTACTATCACTGCACCCCTTGTCAGGACATCTCTTATCCACCTCATCCACTAACATGAATTGGATTTGAATTCTCCTCGAAACATCCCACATCTAGTGAGGATTATCCCAATAGGACACCTTCCAAACTTGGCTTGCATATTTGTGTAATGCCTTTGAGCACTTGACTGGGTAAAAAGAGTTTTATGCACATGTTTAATAAAATTGATGATTGGATGTGATTGACATTGCTACGATCCATATGACTTGTAAGCCCATGGAGGGCATATCTGTTGATGTACAGGATCATACCCAACGGACAAGTACCATATTGGATAGGTACACATGGGGAGATGATTAGTTCAGACCTCCATGGGGTTGAGAGCCCACCAGATGGATGTTGAGACCCCGAGAGGGGGCAAAGATGGGTCAAAGGGGTTTTCACCAGAGAAGAGGAGGATGTTCCATAGAGGCAGCCTGGCAGAGCCTTACCCAGGGGTGTTGTTCCCTTTCCATTGGGACGTTGGCCTTGGAAGGCCCATGATGTCACCCAGGACATCTTATGATGTCATTCAGCGATATGGGAGATTTGGGAGGCAATTGAGGCATGTTTGGCACGTGTGGAAGCTTCTAGAGGCCCAAGGAGGGCTAACGTTTTGCTCCAGGAGGCCCATGTTTCCCTAGAAAGGGATAACGTCGCCCTAAAAAGGGCATGACGTCTTCACTTTTTCTTGATTAGGGTTTAAATTATGACATTTAACGTAAAACAATATTTTTATGTATTTTGGCCTTGTCAGCCTTTTGGTGACCTAAAATTAAATTAAGGTCATTGCTATTGTATAAATAGAGAGCTAAAAATCTCTTATTTTCAGGATCTTTCACTCACACTTGTGTGAGGTCTTAAATTTTCACCCTCCTTTAGGGTTTTTGGCTGAAATATTGATGTGCACTTGTTGAAGGAGGCTTTTCTTGGCTATTTTCTGCATTTTCTTGGTGGAAGGTTCACAACTAGGTTTTGGCTTAATGAATGGTTGTTTAATGTAAGTGAATTTCTGCAATCCTTCTTTGTTTGAATGGTTATGGTATCTTTTACGTGCATTTTAATGAAATTTGTTGGATTAAACCCTAGGGAATAAGCACATGTTGGTGTCCTTGTTTCAAGTCCCTACTAAGTTATGCTAAGATCCACTTTACTTGTTGAATATAGATGTTAGAGCCTTTCCATAACAACACTCTACCATTCACCCTTCAAGTTAGTTGTTTTTACTTTTCCCTTTGAGCTAAAGAAGGAGGAAGACACACTAAGGCTTAGGTTTACTACACCTTAGTGAGTCGTCTTCCCCTAGGGTTGATAGGTTGAAGCCTTGCCTTAGAAACACTTCAGCCATCATATCTCTCTTGTATTTAGCCCAACCATTATCACTTCATCCTTCAACTTTTGCATCTTGTTTGACTCCAATTGCCCTAATAACACACTAGTCTAAGACTTTGCACTTGAGTGCTCTTGATCACAACTTCCAAATACTCTTGAACAATTATTAACATCTTCTAACCCTAGCCTAGATTAACCTACTAACCCTAATGTTGCCATTATCCTTTTGATTTATATTTATAATTTGAGGCATTTAATCCTTTATTTGAGGAAATTGAAAGATTGGCTAGTCGTTGCTTCTTATGAATGTTGGTATTCAACATTGATGATAAATCAGTATTGGTCATTGTGAAGCTTCTTTAGCATTTATTGTGAAGTAATATATTGTAATCATTGCTATTGTACATCATTGATTTGCTTCATCAATATTGTCTATCAATTGCTTTATATCAGAAAGTCCTAGATTATATGAAGTACTAACCAGCAAGTGATCTTTCACATGTATAGTTTTCTTGTTGCTTTGTCCCAGGCAAGTACAATTTCTAGTTATTACTATCTTTTATTGGTTGTTTAGCCGGACATTCTGATCGGTGGTGATTTGTGAGGGGGGGCACTTTACTTAGCCATAAGCCTTTGCCTTCTCAAAACCCCAAGTCAATGGGGACGTCTCCCTGGGGCCTACCACCCTAAATAGAAAGAGTTATCTTATCGAGGTGACAGTGGTAGGAAAGTCTCAGTTTCGCCAGTTTGCCTTTCTTTCACCTATCCTTTACTTCCAAGTACAAACTATGCGATAACATATCCATCAGGGCCCCCTCATCTAGTATCTGCATATAACTTAAATCAATCACATGTCAAGGATCTGAAATATAACGATGTAACATGGATACATGAAAAGCATCATGCATATGATCTAATGATGATGGCAATCAAAGACTATAAGAAATCGAATCCTTTCTTTAAACAATTTAAAATGGTCCCACATATCATGGCGACAACTTAGCTCCTTTGCTAAACTTAATTGATATCTTTTATAGTCTTACCCACAAGAATGCTTTGTACCCAACCTTTTAAATTCTATCAATTCTATGTGCATCCACATAAATCTTTTGTGTCTATTGTGCTTGTTTCCATATCCCCTTAATCATTTTCATTTGTTCTTCCATTTCTTGGATTACTTCCAGTCCAACCAGGACTCGATCCTCTAGCCTATCCAAACTAAGAGGTGTCCTACATGGTCTACCATACAAAAATTCAAATGATGTCATATTGATGGAACTTTGATAACTACTATTATATGCAAATTCAACAAGAGGTAAAAACTCTTCCCAACATTTTTGTTGATCCGTTACATACATTTGCAACATGTATTCTAAAAAATTATTTATTCTTTTAGTTTTTCCATCAGTCTATGGATGGTAAGTTGTACTAAAATTAAGTTGCATTATGAATGATTCTTGGAAACTTAGACTCTAAAATATTCCCATAAATAATGACCCTTTATCTAACATTTTATTCTTTGGAATTCCATGCAATCTTACTATCTCATTAATGAACACTCTTGTAATCGTTGATGCTTAATAAGTAGTATTTATAGGGATAACGTGTGCACTTTCCATCAAAGTGTTTATTACCACAAGTATAGAAGCATGTCTCATCGACATCATAGGTAATCCAACAATGAACTCCATCAAAATCACTTCCCATTTTGATTTCAGCATTGCATGTGGCTGAAAGAATCCTATTGGCTGTCGATGTTCATCATTTACTTGTTGGCACTCAAGGCATATAACTACAAAATTATCTATGTCTTTCTTCATTCCATTCCAAAACAATAATGGTTTTAGGTCTGCATTCATCTTCTTGACTCATGAGTGAGCCTTATAAACTACTCTATGAGCTTCTTTTAAAATTAAATTTTGAATTTTGTCATTTGGTGGTACATAAATCTTTCTATAAGATCACAATAAGTTGTCATCATCCAAGGCATATCCTTCATATGTTGGAATTTTCATTACTTCATTCTCTAACTCCAATTTAACTTCTTTGTACCATTCATCTTCTAATTGTAACTTCAATATGTTTTCTCATAAATTTGTCTTTAATGGTAAAATTGAGAAAACATGTGGCCTACAAGCTACGAATTAATGCATCAACCACTATATTTATTGTTCCTTTAATGTATGATATATCAAGATCATACTCGTTGAGTAATTCTGACCACCTCCTCTATGTAGCATTAAAATTACTATGTGTAAATATGTGTTGAAGTCCATGATTATTTGTCTTCAACTATAATTTTCTTCGAACTAGATAATGTCTCCAAATTCTTAACGCATGCACTATCTCTGCAAGTTCCAAACCGTGAGTCACGTAATTTTCTTCATGTGGTCGAAGCTTTCTCGAAGCGTAGGAAATCACCTAACCTTATTGAATTAGTGTTGGCAGCCAATTCATTTTTTTAATTGCTCTAAAAAAAGCTGCTACACCTCTTGTCTTCTAAACGACAAATCATCGTCGCATTGTGCAACTAGAAATTTGTTCCATTTTTT
Organism: Picea engelmannii; assembly: GCA_009831015.1. Taxonomy (NCBI): domain Eukaryota; kingdom Viridiplantae; phylum Streptophyta; class Pinopsida; order Pinales; family Pinaceae; genus Picea; species Picea engelmannii. Next base: position 201,175 of record ML790846.1, read on the forward strand.
GCGACAATTACAATTTGGTTTCAATTCAGTTTTCACAACTGAAAGTGTGAAAACACCTCTTTCGTTGTTTGGACTGTCGTAGTCTTTTATTAATTTTTCTGAAAGGCACTTGACCATTGGTTTATCACATGACTGCAAAAGATTCTTTCAAACTATGTCCCTTGGCCTACTCTTACCTTGATTGCGCATTTGGATCTATTTGATTAATAAGCTATTGAGCATGA
>ML790846.1:225475-239940 GCA_009831015.1 Picea engelmannii
CGACTTTTTAGCTGTCACAGCTAGTTTGATTGAAGTTCCCACGCTGCCCACTGCCGGATCTGATGTTGAAATAAAATACAGACCTTCTATACCAGACAATGTCAAACACTGGAAGGTGTTTGAAGATGATCAAGAAATCGAGAGATTTCTCCAGTCCATTGATGACTTTTCCGCAATGCACATAGATGAGAATCCTAACGAGGAAGGTGACCATCACCTTGGGGAGTTTGTGAATAAAATTGTTGATCACCAGATCATTCAACTACCGAGCAATTACATTCCGAAAGGACTAATCCCATTAGAAAGATTGTTCGATGGAAATGATGTGGCAGTGAAGGGTAAAGTTTCAGGTGATGATGATGACACAGCTGAGTGCAACATAGGCACACCTGAGGAGACTAAATTGGTCAAGCTGTCAAGGAGTTTAACTGAGGAGCAGAGAGCTGTATATACTAAGTTGCTGAAGGAGTTTGCTGATGTGTTTGCATGGACCTACAAATACCTCAAGACATATGACACATCAGTCATTGAGCACAAAATCCCACTGAAAGAGGAGGCTAAGCCATTCAAGCAGAAGCTGAGACAAATAAATCCCATGTTGCTACCTGTCATGGAGAAAGAGGTAAAGAAGCTGCTGGATGCCCAGATCATTGTCCCCTTGAGATATTCTGAATGGGTAGCCAATTTGGTCCCAGTGAGAAAGAAAAGTGGGGAAATCAGACTCTGCGTTGATTTCAGGAACCTGAATAGAAGTTCCAGAAAGGACAATTATCCCCTGCCCAACATGGAACACATATTACAGAGGGTCACTGGTGCATCTAGGATATCCATGATTGATGGTTTCTCTGGATACAATCAGATATCAGTCATGCCTGAGGACAGAGAAAAAACAACTTTCACCACTCCTTGGGGCACGTTCATGTACGCCAAAATGCCTTTCGGACTGATGAATGCAGGAGCAACATTTCAGCGGGCCATAGACATAGCCTTCATCGGGGAGAAGGACCAGTTTGTGGTGATATATCTGGATGACATCACAGTCTTCTCCAAGACTGATAAAGAGCACTGCTGCCACTTAAAAAGAGTTTTCTTGAAGTGTCGGAGGTATGGCCTATCTCTAAACCCCAAGAAATCACTGTTTGCTATGCAGGAGGGAAAGTTGTTAGGTCACATAGTGTCAGCAGAGGGAGTAAGGATTGACCCAAGTAGGGTGGAAGCAATTCAGACCCTGTCACTTCCCAGGTCTAAGAAGGAAGTTCAGGCATTTTTGGGGAAGGTTAACTTTCTGAGGAGATTCGTCTCGAACTTTGTCGAGCTGGTGAAACACATCACAGCCATGCTCAGGAAGGGCCATGAAGTGAAATGGACTGCTGAACCCAGGGAATCTTTTGCCCAAATAAAGAAAGCATTGACTGAGGCACCTGTGCTAATCAGTCCCGATTATTCTAAAGATTTCCCGATTTTCTCATTTGCTTCTGATGTTTCGGTAGCAGCAGTCTTGTTGCAGAAAAATGATCAAGGGCGAGAGCAACCTATTGCTTTCTACAACAAGGCGTTGAGAGATGCTGAACTCAAGTACGAAATCATGGAGAAGCAGGCCTATGCATTGGTGAAAGCTCTCAAATCTTTCAGGATCTATGTTTTGCACTCAAAGATCACTGCATATGTCCCTTCAACCTCTATTAAGGACATTCTTATACAGCCTAACATAGACGGGAGAAGGGGTAAATGGATCGCCAAGATCCTGGAATTTGACCTGGAGATTAAACCCACCAAGTTGATAAAGGGGAAAGGTTTGGCCAAGATGCTGGCTGAATCCAATTGCAAGGATTTAGGGATTAACTTCATCAATGAGCAAGCTGAGTCATCCAGCATGAATCCTTAGACCATCATACCACTAGCAGCATGTCCCTGGTACAAGGATATCTTGTATTTTCTGCAAGAATTAAAGCCCCCTCACAGATTAGGAAAGAGTAGGGCCAGAGATTTGAAGCTCAAAGCGGTCAGGTATTGTCTCGTTGACCAAGCCTTGTATTGGAGAGACCCTCTGGGGATACTATTAATATGTATGGACCCGCTGCAAGCCCAGAAGGTGATGTTCGATTTCCATAGCAGTCTCTGCGGAGGTCATCATTTTTGGAAGACCACAACCCACAAAATCCTCTGGGCTGGGTATTACTGGCCTACTTTGTTTACTGATGTCTGTAGAGAAGTCAGGGCTTGCATCAAATTCCAGAAGTTCTCAAGTAAGAAGCAACTCAAATCTCTGCCATTAAAGCCTGTAGTAGTTTCGGCACCCTTTCAGCAGTGGGGATTGGATTTCATCGGAGAGATTCATCCTCCCTCAAGTGGCCAGCACAGATGGATCCTCACTGCAACTGATTATTTCACCAAGTGGATAGAGGCTGTCCCCACCAGGAGCACTTCTCACAAAGTAATCATCAGCCTTTTGGAAGACATCATAGCCAGATTTGGCTGCCCAAGCAGGATTGTCACTGACAATGCCGCCCCCTTCAGGTCTGAGCCTCTGGTTGAGTTTTGTGAACAATTTGGGATTTCATTGGTTCACTCTACTCCATACTATCCTCAAGGAAACGGACTGGCAGAGTCCTTCAAATAAAAGCCTAATCCAGCTCATCAAAAAGCTACTGGAGGAAAATAAGAGAGCCTGGGACTCAAAGATCAAATTCTCTCTTTGGGTTGATCGAGTGACAACAAAGAAATCCCTGGGTATCTCACCTTTTCAACTAGTTTACGGAATAGAGGTCGTTTTCCCCACTCAACTCGCCTTACCTGTGGCGAATTTACTCCAAGATTTTGAAGGAGAACCTAACCATGTGGTCAGGAGGATTCATCAAATGGTGGAAGTGCAGCAGATCAGAGAACAGGTCATGGATAGAGCCTGCAATCATCAGCAGAAGATCAAACAGGCTTTCGACAGGAAGAACAGAAAGAAAGAATTCAAGCAGGGTGACCTGGTACTCAAGTGGGACGCACCCAAGCAGGACAGGGGAAAGCACGGCAAGTTTGATGCCCTCTGGTTTGGGCCTTTCAAGATCCTTGAAGTATTCTCAAACAACACTTACAGGTTGTAGGATCTGGAAGCCAAAGAAGTTTTTAGTGGCCCAGTAAATGGGCATTTCTTGAAAAAATATTTTCTGTGAGCCGCAGTCGGCTCTTTTGTTTTTGTAAATATTGTCTTTGTTTTGTTTTCAGTTTAATAAATGACTCCATATCCCAACAACAAGGCACTGGATCTGCAGAAATTTTCTTAGAGCATCACAGGGACGACTCTATCCCCCATGGAGCCAAATGTTAACGATATTTCTTGTAAGGGGGGTTAGAATGAAAAAGAATGGGTTAGAAACCCACTTGTCCTAAGTTTGGATGTAAATGTGCCCATGGTAAACAGTGAATGGATCTGGACGGCATGCATCCGCGCGCCCAAATCGACCACATATATGAGATTTCGGACCCCCCCCCGCCTTTATACCTTTAAGCGGAGGGGGGGGGTCCAGAATCGGGAGTGCATCTTTTCAACGACTCCGATTGTAGCGCCCAGATCAACGACGATAAAGGCAATTCCAGACCCCCCTGCCTTTCTACCTTTAAGCGGAGGGGGGGGGGTCCGGAATTGGGCGCACATCTTTCCGACGGCCAAGATCAGTGCGCCCGGATCAACGACGCTTGGATAATCCCGTCCTTCTCAGCTGCTCTGTGTTTAGCCAACGTGGGCCCTTCTCCCATCGTGTCATCTGTCCTTCTCCACTCTTTAGTCCAGGTGGTCCTTTCCCCATCTCATCGTCCACTCACCACTTTCCAAGTGTCTCTTTCCCTCCACATCAGCCTCCCACTAAAATGTGTCCATCACATCTATTCTCCTGCCTCCTCCGCTTATCGCCTTTTGCCATGTGTCTCCCCTGTAACCTCTCTCACTCCCTCATCGCTTCTTACTCCACTCCCCGCTGTTTTGGCCCCATCACTCCGTTCCCGTGCCCCACCTTCCGCGCTGGCCTCCACACCTATTCTTTAAGCTAGTCAGTTATTCCAGGTGGCAGCGTGGGAGGCCCTCCACGTCCCAAAGGTGCCGAGTTGGCCAGGCCATCCTCAATCCCGATGAAGCAGTTATTGAAGTGGTTGGTGGTGGTTAGACATCGCCTCTTCCATAATGGGAAAGCACGGCAATGAATTAAAGGCACGTAGATTCGTCGTTGGAACTGTCAAAGAGTTAGATTGCGTCTGACATAAGTTGCACGATCTTTCAGAGGTTGACTGTCAGAAATCCATGCAGACGCAAAGCTTTCAATGCAGTATCTTGATTTCGTTGCTATTGTTGTTATGAGTATATGAAGGCATTTTCGCCATTTTTGTATCTATCGATGGTAGAGATAATCTCCCGACCGTAAAGTTTCAGCAAACATTCTAGTTCTCTGGGTTGTGTATCTGTGTTTGAGATTTCTTGTTTTATGACAAACAGTTCTCCCTTTTCCATCTATGTTTTCATCTCATATCAGAGAGTTCATGATCGAATGATTTGCATGGATTGTTGCAGTTATGTTATGATAAAGGATTTGTTGTGACATTATTGTATTCTCTGGTCTTTTGTGTTTGAATGTAAGAGGATCTTGCGTTCGAATGCTTTCTCCTTCAGTCTGTTACAAACCTGATGTTTATGATAGACCTTCGCACTTTTCTCATGCAAGTATTCCCCCTACTCACCCTTACTACAACTCACTGTTTCAAGTTTATCTAAGACCTCACTCGCCCATGCATGCCTGGCCTAGTTTCTGAGTTCAGACGATATTGTTTCGAGTTTGCTTCCATTCGGTCACTCCTTATAAACAAATCGTGACATTAAACTGATGGGTGTCAGGCTCTTCTCCTGCAAGCAATCCAGGAGTGACTTCTGACACCAACAGGTATGATTCAAGTATAAGAGGTTGCCAACTAACTGGCATTACAAAGTGGCATCAACTTTGGGAGAAGTACAGGTAGCAACAAGTTTGACTCTAGACTAGAAGGGAGAAGGGATTGGTTTACAATCTTCCATGTGAAAGCGACAAAGAAGGTCACAAGCATACTTAGATTGGGAAATAAAAATTCCTTCCTCGATTTGCAACATGGAGGCCAAGGAAATAGTGAGAAAATCCTGAGTCTGTCTTTTCAAATTCCTTCTTAAGGTTGGTTTTCACATGGTTTAAAAGTTTTGGGTCACTACTAATAAGGATAAGGTCATCAGCATAAAGAACAAGGATTATGAGATGGATTCCTACTTTCTTGGTATAAACATTAGGATCAGAATGACATCTAGAAAAGTCGCCGTCAAGAAGAAATCTATCCATTTTGGCATACCAAGCTCGATGAGCTTGCTTAATACCATAAAGAGATTTCTTAAGGTGAAAAACAAGACTAGAGTCATTCTAGACATGGCCAGGAGGTTGTTCCATGTAGATTTCTTCTTGAAAATCCCCATGCAAGAAGTCATATTTTACATCCATCTCATGGACCTCCCATTTGTGTGAGGCTACAAGGGCTAGAACAAGGTGGGTGGAATTCATTTTGTCTATAGGGGAAAAGGTTTCATTATAGTCAATTCCTTCAACTTAGGAGAATATTTTGGCAACTAATTGATCCTTGTGTCTTTCAACACTTCCATATGATGCATACTTATTTATGTAGAACCATTTACATATGAAAATTTTTCTTCCTTTCGGAAGAGGTACAAGATCCCAAGTATCATTTTCCATTAAAGAACAATACTCTTCATTCATTGATGTATCCCAATTTGGATGACCTGAAGCTTCTGCAAATGTATCTAGATCATGACTCTCTAAAACTTGAGCCAAAAGAGAAGAGGCTTGTTGGAACTGTGAACGTGTCCGATGCTAATTTGAAGGATCACTGGCAAGATCACCAACTGCTTCTCATGTTGAACGGACCCATCTAGGAAGCGGTGGTGTTGGTGCAGGTTCAGGTTCAATGGAATTATATGGAGGAAGGTATGTAGACGGAGCTATATTTTCATCCTCACTATCATGATATGTAGAAGAAGAAACCAAAATAGGAATAGAAGAAGGCATAAACATCAAAGATGGCTCGCGGGACGAAGGAGGAACAAACTTTGAATTAGGCTCGCAGGCATATAGATTTTCATCAAATTTAACATCTCTTCTAATAATAATTTCATTAGAATTAGGTTGAAGAAGTCTATAACATTTGACATCTTCAAAATAACCAACAAATATACACTTCTCACTTTTAGGTTGCAATGCTTTCATTTTCTCATCAAGAATGTGAGCCCGTGCTAGACTACTAAATACACGAAAGTGAGTTGCATTTGGCTTAAGTTTAGTCCATGCTTCTTCAAGTGTTATACTTTTAAGAGCCTTTGTGGGAGTGTGATTTACTATTTAATTTTCACAGTCAATGGCTTCCACCCGATACTTTAGACTTAATCCCTTACATTGGATCATACAATTATCCATTTCTTTTAATGCGTGGTTCTTTCTCTCAACAACACCATTTTGTTGTGGTGTATATGGAACTATGTGTTGTATTTCGATGCCATGTGTAGTGCATTAACTTGTGAATTGATTGTTCACATATTCACCTCCATTATATGTTCTTAACCTTTGAAGTTGATGTCCATGTTCCTTGTAGGCCAAGAACTTGTCAAAAACTTTTCTCTTAAGTTTTAAGAAGTAAACCCAAGTGCGTCTAAAAAATTCATCCATGAAATTTAAGAAATACTTGCACCCAGAAAAAGAAGGATAAGAAAGTGGACCACACAAGTCACTATGAACAAGCTCCAAGGGGTTGAGGTGTCCAAGAGGCATATTTTTCAAAACTATCCTGATGATGTTTTCTAAGAACACAACCAACACAAACACCATCTCTACAAGAAACAAGAGGAAGACCAGTCACCATATTTTGATTACATAATTGTTGCAATGAGCGATAATTTAGATGACCAAACCGCTCATGCCAAAGTTTGCTCAAGTCATCGCTATGAACAAAAAAAAATGATGGAAAAGATGATGACCCAAAGTTGTCAAAATTGTACAACCTGGTAATATCGTTAGCAATTCCAGTTGCAAGAACATGTTGAGGATCTTCGAGATCCTTGATTACAACTTGGTGAGGTGAAAACTCTACGGGTTTACCTTCGCCTGAATGAGTGATTTGATATACTCATAGAAGGTTGTGGGGAATACTTGAAACACATAATACATCATTGAAATGACCATTATCTACTTGAATTTTTCCATACCTGAAAACACTAAGAGATCTATCATCACCAACAAATATTTTCTTAGTGTTACATTCATTTAGAGAAAAAAAGATGGCTTTATCCTTAGCCATATGATAAGAATCAATAATCCACTCATTAGAAGAAGAAGTAGAAGTTGCATTGAAGGAGAAACGATAAGTGGAAAGTGCATGTCCATGAGAAGAAGAAGAAGAAGAAGAATCAATATCGATGTTGTGCATCTTCATTGTTGCTTCTAAAGTTGCCATCTTCTTGAAACATGTGGACTCATCATGACCATATTTCCCACAAAAGTTGCAATGTTTGTCAGTCTATTTGTTTTTTTATTTTACTCCTTTGTCACCATTAGGAGCAGAAGTTGGCTGAGTGGATTTGGGACCCTTTCTTTGCTTGTTGTTGTGGCGAGGATGTTGCTTCTTGGAATTCTTGGATTTATCTTTCTGTTGGGCCACTAAGGTTTTGTTGGATGTACTTGCAGTTTTGATCACTCCAATTCGCACAAGATTATCTTGCTCTCTAATCAAACCATCACAAAAGGACTCAAGAATGTTTTTTTTATAAGAAGTCTCTAGAGCTTCTTCAGTGGCATAGAAGGTAGATACAAATATTGAATATGCACTACCAAGCTTACCAAGAATAATATATATGCAACACTCATCGTCCAACTTTATGTTACATTCTTCACATAAAATTCTAAGTGTTTTGAACTTAGATAAATAGTCTTTAATGCAAGAAAAATTATTTGGACTTAAAGTCATTATCTGATTTTCTATCTAGTGGGATCGAATAATATTGTGTTTACCAAACACAACTTCAATCTTTTCCCAAGCTTTATTGGGGGCATCAAGTCCTTGAAGGTGAAACCTTAAATCTGGAGAGATGGACATTATGACTAGTCCATGGGCTCCATTGTTGCTATTAATCCATTTAACATAATTGCTATCATCAGTGGGTTCTTCTTTTTTCCCCAAGGTAATTAAGTACAATCCTTTACTTCTTAATAAATCCTCCATATGGGATTTCCATTAGAAGAAGATGGTGTTGGTAAGAAAAATATCATAGGGATATTTATATTAAAATATGCAGAGAAAGATGAAATGGATGATCTGGATGGAAATATCTTGAAAAAATAGGTTGTTTAAAAACAAACAACATTGAAAATGGACTTTGGATGTGAAAGTTATGCCCTTTTGAAGAAAGGCATAAATGATAACCAAAGAATCATGTGGCAAGTAGAAGTTGGTCCATGTCATGATACCCCTCCTAATAACTTCATTGTTACAAATAAGTTACTTATGAGGTGACCCACTTTTATAGAATAAGCGGGAATCACTTTTACAATGAAGTTACTTTATAAAAGAAAGTTGTGTGTAAAATAAATAACTTTAAAATAAAATATTAAAGCTACTTATAGTGATTCACTTTTATAAATTAAGTGAAATATGTTTTACAATGGATGCATGAACTTTTTCAAAAAAAAAAAAAAGACTTGAACTCAAGACCTCTTACTTAATAAAGAAACTTTTAACCAAGTGAGCTAGTGTAAAACATACTTTATTGTTTAGGAGGATTGGGGGTGTTGTTGTTGTTGTGGAAGGCGACCTTAGAGAGCATGCTAAAAAAAAATTATTTTAACACTAGAAAAAAAAATCCACTTATCAACAACAACAAGGTTTAGATCTTGGTTAGCTTACCCGGAAAATGCATTTTTTCCCTCTATTTTGGATTTACAGAGATCGCACAGAGCGCACGACAAAGAGCATACGTAGACATGAAAACCCTTTTCAATCTATTTTGTCGAGATCGCACAAGGTGCGAGGCAAAGAGCATACGTAGGTCAAAAAGAGTAGCAACTCGGGAATAAAAAATAGAAAACCAAAATAATAAAATGAAATATTATCTCTACAAAAATTTAAAAGGGTGTATTCAGGCTTTATACCTCTGGATCTAACTAAAATGGTCGTATCTTGGAAAAACGGAAACCTTTTCAAGTTAAACATAAGGCATTCTTGACTGAAACAAGTGATCTGGATGTAATGGAATGGTCCTCTTAGCCCATAAATGAACGAAAATGGTAGAATCCAGAGATGAGACAACACGACTTCATGATCTTGATCTACAATGGGAGTGGATCTTCAGCTGCACTCTAATACCATGTTCGACAACACAAGTATTCCAACAAAGGATGAACACCTTTAGTAACCACTCACACAACTATATCAAAGATCAACACACCAATGTTTTCACGTGGTAAAACCTCCATGGGTAAACTTCCATGGACCCAGCCAATGTGGCCACTTAGACAAATTTATTAATGCAAAAGAAAAAATTACAGAACAATTGATCATCTGAAAATGACCCTCCATGCTCTTTAAATAGATATCATGGACCAATCAGGTGTTAAGCCACAGATCAATGTAGTCATTAAGATCGAGGAGAATATGAATTGTCGGATCACTCTATGTCAAGAACATATTGTGACCATTGGATTTCCTAACTACGAATCCATACTAATGCATACTAAGAAACACACTTTTACCTAATGACACATTAGACCAAGTTGATCTTAAATAAATCCTAAGTGTCTAAATCCTAACAATTATATCCTCCTTATTGTTCATAGTTGTGATGGCATATAATTTACACCTCTTTCTCATACTTTTCTTTAATTGTAACTCTGAAATGAATCTTAATGATAATCCTATATTCATCCCGACTAAGATTCTTTCATGTCATATATCTTCTATAAAATAAAGCTTCTTATTCTTAAAATCTAATACTTCTTTGTGATTCTCTAACCAATCCATCCCTATTACATTATCATAGGATCCCGAAATACTTGAATACAATGATACTCAGGTTATGCATACTCCTAGATCAATCTCACGACCCTTAGTTGAATTCCCTACTTCTTGCTTAATTCCATAAGCCATCTCTACTTAATTGAAATTTTCTTGATTAATTGTCGTCACCTTTGATTTTAATAATGCAACATGAGAAATAAAACTTTGCATTACTCTTGGATCTATTAATATTGAAAAATCAATCTTATCTATTGTCTCAAGTATATTCGATTGGTGCTCAGCTTGGTGGTTGTTCACCATGGCATGGATCCGATTAGATTTACCAAAATCACCCACTATAAACTAACTCTACTCTTGACTAACTCCACTCTATGCACTGGACACTCTTTCTAAAAGTGTGGTCCTCCATATGTCCAACACTCCCTCTTAGGAGGTTGGGTCTGACTTCCCTACTGGGAAAAATCAGGTCTGCTCATCTATTATGTTTTGATCGATTTTGTTGTGTTGCTGGCCAATATGGTGTCCTCTATTTACTTATCGATTTCCTCTGAGAACTCATCATTGTTCCCCTTGGCACATCCATATGTCCTACTACAGGTCTTGTGTAACATCCCCTCTGTTACGACAACAAATGAGTACAAAGAGGTAATTTTTTTTTAAAGTTAGGATAAGTGATAAGCGCCATGACATGCATTAGAAACTTTACAATCAATCTGAATGCATCATCAATATTATTTAACCAACCATATCACATAAATATAACATAAGGAAGCTAACCGCCCAACCTAACCTGTAAGGTTAGAACCTCCAAGACACATAATCAACACTCAAGTCCAGGATTCATCCAATTGATTTTGACCATTTAAGGTCTCAGGACTGGCGATTTTTATTAAGAACGAGATATATAATTCCCTTAACCAACAACATACCCTTAATAATCATGACCCAATCCACATCAACCCATTCATAAATTCTCTAAACACAAAGTATAATCTAATACAATTAACAATCATTTAACATTACTCCAGTGAATTAGGCAAGTACATATCATGATATCCATCGTGAGACATAACAAATTCCTCTTAACACGATCATAAAAAAAATCCACACATTAAGTTCTCTAGTCAAAAGGCTTTTTATAATACACACGCTAATACTAATCAAAGAATTAATTCATTACAAGTTAGAATCACAACCTTCGTTTAATTCTACCTCTAATCACAATGTCAACAACAATTCTTAATTGGTAGAAGATAAATCAAATTTTGAAATGTATATAGCATCCAGATTACACATTTAACATAATTACATATTATATATACTCCTTTTGAATTTACATATTCATATAAGATCACATACAATGAGGGCTCAAGATATTAAGCTTTAAATAAAAGCATCAACCACGTGTCACATGTTAATTATATGTTTCACACAAATATGACTATCTTTAGATTTTTATATAATTAATACTTAACTTCACATAAGACCAATTTCATTAAGAAATCTAGACTTAGCTTTAACAAAATCAATAACCACATGATTATAGGATTCACACCAACGTGACTATTTCTAGATTTATATATTTAACACTTATATTCATGTATGACCACATACATTGGGGATCAAGAGATTTAGTTCTAACCAAGCAAACACCACATGAAGATTTAAGGATTTATGTCAAGTGAATATCTTTACATTTATATATAATTTATACTTATATTCTACTATTATTGCTAACATTTAACAATTCATATACTATTATTACTAACATTTAACAATTCATAAATTGTTTATGATTCTACTTCATGTGTAAGCTAGCTCTCTGCCGATTTAATAATTTTAATCATGGTGTTAAGTGATTATCAACATGCCTTCTGTATGGTGTGTGGTAATGGCCAAAACATCCTAAAATCCAAAAACACCTACAATTAAATAGAGTTCTACAATAGAATTCTTAGAGGTTCCTGCAACTGGAAAGGCGTCAAAATCTCTCTTGGAAACAAAAAAAAAAAAAAAATTGTCAATTAAAAATTTTGGGTTTACACGTGGACGAGAAAGAGAGAGCATGAATAACAAATTCTCTCCCAACACCTAAACTATCAAGCGGAATCAACTCAAATTTTCATTCTGGTAAGGACACCTACATCAATCATTCAAGCAAGCGCTAGGACGAAATTTTGAAATTCTATGACAATTGGACACAACGGAGGTTGACTTACACCACTCCAAGTAAATTTGAGTTGAATATAATGTAACCTTCAAATCGGATCGCATTCCATGCGTAGGAACTTAACCTAGAAGTAACATCACCATCAAGGTGCACTATGGTGCTATCAGACCCAACGGTGACCAACGCTCAACTAGTAACTCAAAATGAGTGATACATAAAGTAAATTTACTCTTATTGCAGTGAAATACACAATATAAAATATGGGGATTGATGAAAAAGAATTTTTTAGATATCCTTTAGCAACTTATGTTCTTTTTCTGCTCTTGCTTGCTAATCACCAAGACCTCATTGGTACCTCTCATCCAACGCTAGGGGTACTCTTCTTCCCCCTTAGCCCCCCGAGCCGCAAAGGGGCCACACACAAAAACCAAAATGCTATAGCTCACAAGCTTGCCTCGCAAGGAATAGCTTTCACTCTTTACACAAGCTTGAATTCTCAACTCTCACAAGTAAAACACGGACCAACCAAATTTTAGCAGCATAACTTTACTAACCAAAAAGGGAGAGCCATTTCCCTTCTTCCCTATTTCTTTTATAGGTAAATTCCCATTGACACTTGTCCACATGCACAAGTAATTCATCTTTTTAATTATTTTATTATTGATTACTCACCCACACACTTGTCTCACTCTCCCCAAGTTGCACAAGTAATTACAAATTTTATTTTATTTAAAAAGTCAATTTCCCTCACATTCTCTAAGTGTTCCTATTTTTTTCTCTTAGTTGTCCATTTATTCCCGAGATTCTCATTAATGAGTGTCTCCTAACTATATCTTAGTTAGAGTTGGATTAGGAGTCTTCTTCTAGTTAGACTAGTGGTAGGTTGACTCAAAATCCAATTTATTAATTTCATGCACACATGTGTATTTTATCCAATCTTTAATTTATCTTTATTCTTTTAATTTATTTCATATTTAGTTTAGTCCCCTAACTAACTTAGACTTAGGCTTAGTCTTAGAGTTAAGTTTAGGCTTTTATTGAGATTTATAATTAATAAATTCATTGTTTAATTAAATAAGTTAATCCGACAGGGTCTAATCAATTCAATGTTTTCTAGGCCATCTAGATTTATTGACTCAAGTTTTTTAATTACGCGCCTTTCAATACACACCTTCGTGCTCCAAGGGTGTCACTCGCCTTTTGACTAGTTTTGGAAGTTTGTCTGACCCTTGCAGTCAACACTCCACTTGGTCAACCTTGTGAGAGACTAGGGGTTTCTAAGGAATAAGGACTCCTCCTTATTGTGCGCTCCTTAGAAATCTTCCTGAGTGACTATCTCAGTCTTCCCTCACGACATCATGGACCTCTCGAACTAGGTAATCATTAACCTACCATTTGGGCCACGATGGGGGTGCTAGTAGGTTGTGGTAGGGATGCTTCCTTATGTGAGTCGGATTAACAAGCATCGTTAGCCTACATCCATTGACAACAACATTGTCAATGATCTATATACATAATCATACTGTAATCAATCATATGTCACGTGTGCGTAAGATGAAATAATCAAACAAAATACAATCCACTCCCTGACTCAATCTGGAGTCCAAGGAATTCCATTGATGCCATCAACATTCATAATCTGTCATGTGTCCTACACACTCAGGAAAACTTGTCAATAGCATATGCCAATACATATATATCAAATAACAATAAGTCACAACACAACATCATCATCATGTATAATCCACAATCGAGACGAAATCACAATGTACCATAACTAGATGACTTGCACGCAAGTGTCCTCAAAGAATAAGTCAATAATAGTGTGCTCAATAGAGTGGGATGTTACATCTTGATGTACTAGTTGACGGCGATATATGTCTCTATCCCCCTGAACCTGAAGGTCTGAATGGTATAAACTAACCACCACCCACAAGTTCCTCCTCAAATATTATATCCCTTTGAATTGCCTCATGAAAAGTATGGGGCATCAATATCCTCACCTTAGATCTAATGTTATAATTCAATCCATACACAAATTTGTTAACCCATAACTTTTATGTGGTCAAATGTGGTGCATACCTCAACAATTCCATAAATCTAAACTCATATTCAGGTATTTACCTATTGTTCTATCTTAATGAGTTGAACTCATTCAATTGTCTTTTAATAAAGTCCTCATAAAGGTAGCATTCTCTAAAACACTCCTCAAATAGTTTTC
>ML790846.1:245279-257787 GCA_009831015.1 Picea engelmannii
AGATCCGTCTGTAATCTCCATTGGCTGAATAATAAGATGACCGATACCTATGCTTGGTGGACGTAGCCCAACATTTGGGTGAACCACGTAAACTGCTGTGTCTGATTTGTTTGCATATGTATTGTTTATCTTATGGTAATTGTGTTTTCCGCATTGACAATTACAACACTAATACCATATAACACACCTCTTAATGTTAACTTTTCAAGTTGCATAATTGTACAAATTGTTCAATTAGCATAACTCAAGTTATTCACAATGCATCTAATCACATGTACATAATTAAAAAAATGTATTAATGAGTAATTTTACTCGTATTACTATTACCACTTACACCATCAATGTTCATTGTATCATATACTTATAAATTTATTAATAAGTTACTTTGCCCAATATTAGGAACACAAAGTTATCTACCATATAGTAAATCTTATCATTATGAGCTATAGAATTATAGATATAATCTATTGTGTCGAATTTTAATTTGCAAAAATAACTTATTGTGCCACATCACTTAAAGTTTTCCTTTATGGAACCTAAGAACAATTTAATAACTGCTCATGTATGTGATACATCAACATCACTAACACTGAACAATTATTTTGCACAATTAAAAATAAGTTCAAACTTATGAAAATTTCAATCTCTAGATTAGTAAATCGAATCCATAACAATTATAAATATTACAACCATAACTTTATATTACAAGTATAAAGGCTAGTCATTATAGAGATTACCTATTCTTATACCAATACTTTCTTATCATTTGAATATCATAATTTTGTGTAATTATTTGCAATTAAAGGTAATAATAATAAACTTGGAAAGAAATAACAAGTATTAGAAATATCTTACCTATTTACTAAATATACTATATATTTTTACTATTATTACATATAAATGAAAATTATGAATTTGTCTATACAAATTCAATCTAAATTTTCTAAATTAATATGTAGAATTTAAATCATTATTATGTAAATTAATATGATATAAGCATGCTATAATTAAAAGATATGGAATCTATAGAGTATTGTGAATGGCTCGGTAAGAATTTAGATGGTCTGAAAATTGTTGTTTATTCATTGTTCCTCTCAGCATCATTTCCCACAGCATATCAGTTGATTTAGTGTTTTGTTATCGAGAGACCAGCTTCTTAGTGAGCAAAACTTTTCTGTTTTTTCAATTAGACAATTGCTGCTCTATATCTGTTTCGTTTTTGGACAGAAACAGTTTTTGTAAATCATCTTATATTTATATAAGTTAGAGATAATTTTCTTCGGGAAAAAGTTAATTCCAACACCATCCAATCATATAAATTAATTTCTTTTTGATTTGCTTGATCGATGTCACACGGAATAACACTAGTCTAGGATCTCAATCACACAAACCTCGCCCTCTACAATTCGGGTTTATATCGACACGGTGTTTTATTAATTATGAAGTTCTCATGAGGTTCGTATGGACATCGTTGAGCGATTTAAGTCTTCCTCAAGTGTTGGTATCCACGAACTCCAACTTTTGTTGAGCATATGACTACCTATAGAACTCATTGACAAAGGCAAGATTGAGTCTGAAGAACAAGTTGTTGATTTGTAGATTTATTGGCGAACACATAAATTAAACAACAATATATATACACTTGTAGCTTGCATTAATTATAATAATAATAATAATTTATTTTTAAGGTCACGACCAAGCCACACCAAATTGGTGTATGAGATCCTCTTGTTTGTGGGACAAGGGACCTCTCTCTGCCCGGCCATTTGATTGGTAAAATTTACGGAGGTATACATACCCTACTCCTCTGGATTTGAATTTATGACCTCTTAAGAAAAAACATATGTTCTTAATCATTAAACTCACTCAAACTGTATACCAAAAATAATTGAATACTCAAAATAAATAAATTATACCAAAAATAAATTTACAAAATAATACCTCCATACATATCAACATCAATTGGCAATGAAGTAAATTGGACATATTTTGATTATAATACAGTCAAGGATTTCACGCAACATCATTTGAATTTATAAATATATATTGGGGGAGATATTGTATCAAACTAAGAGCTATAGTGTTGCATGAAAATACCTCAAAGTGAGTAAATTACACTAGAGATATAATCATTAATAGTTCCTAAAAAAGAATACCTCCATACATATCAACATCAGTTGGCAAATGAAGTAAATTGGAGATATTCTTATTATATTACAGTTAAGGGTTTCATATAACATCGTTTCAATTTATAAATAAGTTGTGGGCTATTTCAGGCTATGCTACAGCTCTGAGTTTGGTACAATATCGCCTCCAATATATATATTAATTGTGAGTGATTTCGAGCTATGCTACAATAATTATATATCACACTATCTGAACTCATAATCCAAGACGATTATGGTAACATTCACGTATAGTATGATTTCGGGCTATGCTACGCTTTTATTTTATAAAATGAACAAAAAATTGAAAAGTATAGAAATAAATAGAAATAAGGAAGCTCAATTTTACATAAATAATTTTCAAATACCAAGCATAATTAGTATGGGAGTTTTCCTTGGAAATACCAATTAGTATGGGAGTTTTCCTTGGAAATAGACACAAATTATTAAGAGTTTTACATGAAACTAAATGGAATAATTTAAAACAAATCTACATGTTTTTTTGTTGACGATTTTGTGAAGAGAATCCTAAACTTAGAGCTTGTACACCTTCTGACTTCAACTTGACGATCCTTGATTAGTACATCGATTGACCACCCTACCAACTCCAATGGGTACTCTCATTCCCCAAGAACCCCCAAGCTCCAATGGGGTTGTATAGAAGGTACATGTTATCCCCCCATTTATAGGGATAACTAAGGTGATGATTTCTCGAGGCCCGTAGGTTGTAGACATGGAGTACTGAGAGGCATATCATCACGCAGAGCCCTTTACTCACCACACATCACCATCTGATTAATGGTGACAACATCCACCACACCCAGCTTGGTCCACAAAGGAAATCGGGGCTTGCTTCATGAGGTAACAAGTCTGGTGTCATGGTAAGTGTCATTTTAATATTTGAAGCATTTGAACATGTCACAAAGGGTCTTTTCTTGATTTTGAAAACATTTCCCTAGAAATTATGCATTTTTCCTCATTTCACCTTGGTGGTTGACATGCCATCCTAGAAAGTGGGTCACCCTAGGGGATAGGGTTTCTACTGGGGGGTCTCCTTGACATGTCATCGCACTATTCACGTACATACTTATCACTTTCCATCACTTATTACTTTTTGTTTCCTCGTCTTTTGGGTTTTCGAGCATATTGACCCAAGAAGGGCTTGTACCTGATTTCATGGGAAGGGAGGCTAACGGCCCGAAGGTAGATTGCAATTGCTAGAAAAGAATAACAAATTAACGTTGAAAAGAAACTGAACACATCAAATGAGGACCATCAAAATCCGATCCAAACTTGAGCTCTACCTACTCAATGCACACCCCAGTCCCAAATTGCAAATGCTAAAGCTTGAAACCTTATAAACGAAACTAGAAAATTACAAATAAATGAAAGCAAGGATTGGAAAGATGGATAAGAAGGGGTTTGCGAAAAATAGCACCTAAATAGTTGGTAACTCGAGAGCAAGTACATCCTCTACAAAGGTGCCCATAAATGAGACAAATATAAGCCCTTGTATGTCAAGAAACCCCATGCCTAGAAGGCACACCCCCATCCATCTCATACTCTTTACATGACTTAGAGAGGGTCCTCTTGGGAAACACTCCTTGACTTGGAGAATGATCTACCCAATAGGTCACCATGACGGCCCTCCCATACTTAAATTTGGCAAGTTGTATAAGTTCTTTGAGCATTTGTTTATTTTGAAAAGGGGGGATTTAATGCACATGTTCGGGTGGTTCTTTGATTAGATATGGCTTACTTGGCATGATACTTGTGACTTGTGGACCCTTGGAGGGTGTACTTGTTTGTCTTTGTAGGTCCTTGCTAGGTGAAAGCTTGATCGTGGAGGCACAAGGTTGCTTGGACCTTCATTGGGTTATGAAGCCCACAAGTTGGATGATGCACCCCCCTCTCATTGGAAACATGGGAGGAAGAATGTTTCCTATGGAGGCACTTGGACACCATAATATGACCATGTTCCAGTTCCTTGCACCCCAACATTGGTCTTGAAAATCCTAAAACGTCACACCTCTTTCCCTTGACGTCACATGGGCTTAGGGTTTTGATGGGGTTTCTCATGGTTGATGGTGATGTGGCTTGGTTTGATGGAGAGAGAGACACTTGGCAGATACGAGAGCACTCAGTGGCATGACACATAGCCTTTGGAGGCCCCACACTCTTCATCAAAGGCTCAATGTCTCTCTTTAGGGGCTAATGTCACCCTTTAGGGAATGACGTCACCCCTAAAAGGGAAATTTATTTATGTCTTTTATAATTTTAAGTTGTAATGGTAAAATAGAGGAGGTCGGCCTCCCTAATTTGTTGTTGACATTTTGAAAAGTGGACAAATGGGTTTTAGGTGACCTCTTATTAATAGATATCACCCCATTGTCATATCATCATAGCTCTCAGTGGAGAATTACATATTACATGGCTGAAAATTTCGCCCTACTTGGGCATTTTACTCTATCTCTCTCTTGAATATCTCTTTTTGATGCTAGTACTTGTATGTTGGTGAAGAAAAGTAAGGTGCTATCTCTTGGATGCTTTTTCTTGGTATTTTTGGTGGAATATTCTTGATAAAGAAGGGTTTCTTCATGTGTTTCTTGTAATTGGTAAGGAATTTTTGCATCGAGTGTATTGTTTCTTCTTTTTTCAAGATTTAATTTGTTTAAACCCTTGGAGTAGTATAAAGGCATACACCCTCCATCAAGATCTACTTTGTTATAATTGAATAAGTTACTTTGCAAAGGTTGCTACAAGGAGTAAAAAGGCTTACACCCTTGTAGATTTACCTTGTTAGGTTTGTTTTTTCTAGGGAGAAAAAGGCTTACACCCCTAGAGAAGTAATAAACCTAGCTTTTACAAAAGAGACTACATTGCCCAATTGATCAATTGCTAGTCTAATTTGCATTGGAGATATAAAAACATTGCATTGGTATACGTGAAATGTTGAGATATTGCAATTGTCTAAGTTGGAATTTATTCTATATGCTATAAGATTCCTTGTGCTCTTAGGGCATTTTATTTAGCCAAATAATTCTCTTTTTTGTTACAAATTAGCGCTATAGTAAAACTCATCTTCTTTCAACCTTGCTCACCATTCTACCACTGAAATTCACTTATAAACCTTGGCAATTCTTCTACTAGTTATTGGTTAATTTTTTGGTGGTATACTTGTTGATTTATGTGGCTAGAAGCTGATGTTGTAGAAATTCTTTGATACAACCATTAGGGTGTTATAAAACTTGTTGATGACACTACATAATAGCCCTTTAATCATCATCAAAGTCTTGGCTAAATTATTGGAAGTTTAACTAGTCATTGCTAGCTTTGTTTATGTCATCTTATACTTGATTTTGGTGGTTAGACTTGTAGCGATTGTTATCATTTGTTGTTGATATTATATACTTCCATAATACTGAATTTTTGGTAACTTAAGGTTTCTTGTTGATTCCCCATTGTTTAAAGTCTTGGTTTATCATCATTTGTCTTGTTCCAGGCAGGGTTAACATTGTTTTGCAGGTACTCAACACTTGGAAACCATTTACCCTTTCACAAGACTCATCTTCAAGCCTTTCTTCATATCCAATATTTACCTATAAGGGTGTTCATCATCATCATCTCACTTTCCATCTCAATCTCCCTAGGGTCATCGGGATTCCCCCCTTGTGGTGATTTCATCATCACTAAAGCAAGGGGAGTGTTTATATAAGGTGACAGTGGGTAGGTAATCTTGTTGTTGTCTCACCTTTGTGACTTTGGCTAGGATTTTCCCAAGCTACAATCCTTGCGATAAGATTTTGGCATCGTTGTTAGGGAGGATTTTGAATCCTCTTTCAAGCCATAATGACATTTTGGCAAGCTATCCCAAAGCCTTTCGTAGTTTTCTTGGTGACTCCACCTAAGGGAAGTTCCCTCTCCCTCTTTTTGATGAAATTTCTAAAGCTCATCTAGCAACTCCACAACTTAAGAATCCACCTTTCCCTAGTATCTTGTCCATATTTTGATGATCCTTGAGATCATTTGGAAACTCATTGAGGTGTCATTTCAGACAATGGAATTATGGCACCATGGGATGAACCCTTTCCCAGAGCTTGTTGTATCTCGAAGATACTTTTACAAATGTAAGAGGAAAAAGGTGTTGATGAAGTCGCAGAGCATCTAATGATATTTTAAAAGGATTTTCTCAAGAATCTACTGAAGAACAAGCTCTTGCAGATGAAGAAATGATTGAAGAATAGATCTATGAAGAAAGTTATCAAGAGGATCCCAATGAAGTTTCTCGTATTGAAAATCTAGACAATACATTTGTATCCATGCTCCCACTTAATCGAGATGAATTTTTCCTACCTCGCATTCCTCCTGGACTGATTAGTAACAAGGAAAAATCTTGTCAATAGGTTTACCAACCCCTTGAAGAGGAGAAAGAATCATCCCATGAGGGCTTGATTGAAGAATTGAGCCCTCGGGAAGAAGAACATGAGTTGCCTCATGAATGTACCAAGCGCTTTAAAGAGGATCCTCATGAAGATGAAGTGTTTGTGTCTACCCTTCCATTTGATGAAGACATACAGGCCTCTATTCCTCTTGCACATCAAGAAGAGAAAATGGTAAGTTATAATCCTTTCAAAAATTTTGATGATACTTTATTCCATGATTTTGGAAGTGAAGAAGTGCCAGAGGAGCCCTTGGATGCAATAGACCCTTTGTGTAATAATGTGATTGAAAACATTGATGATTTCATACATGTTGGAAGGCATGCATGGGATGTTGATTGTTTTGGTTTTTATGGGGATCCCATCTACGACATCGAGGGAAATTTCCAGGTAAGGAATGAAAAAGTATTTCCTTTCGAAGGTTCTTTTTCATACATGGATCATCTAGTTATTTGGCATCATGATGATAACATGATTATAGATTGGTCTCGTACATTCAAGGATGATTTGTCGCAATATACTTACGATGATTTTCAGTCATGTTTTTAGAAGTGTGATGTGTATCGTTTTGAGCACTCATATTCATTATGCGGTGAAAAATTTCATCCACCATCGTGCTCAAATCTTGATGAAGACAAGACCATGGCCAACCCAAAACAATCATAGAATCACACTACAAAGTAGCAATATTTTCATCTTGGGGATTTTTGTGGGGATTTGTGGATAAAGAAGCAACACGTTTTAGGTTTTGGAGAGGATTCTTTCTCTAAACCCAAGGTTGTCCATTATCTCGTCTCTCCTTCTCAAGGAAAGTTTAGGGTCTTCTTGGGATCTCTCTTCTCCTCTTAGTCTTCAGGAAGTAGTGGTGTGCTAAAGGAGGATGAATGTGAATCGTCATCTATACAGGGTATCCCTCTTCAAATATGGATTGATCATGCTTGTGGCCATTCTTTCCAACATGATTATCTCTTTCCCACCCACCTCTATGGGTTGTTTTCTATGACTGGTCACATGTTTATTTATACCCATGATTATTATGTGCTTAACTTGTCCTTTATATATTTTATAATTAAGCACAGGGGCAAGCACTTGGGTGAGATTCTAAGTAGGTGGTTGCACTGGTTGTACGATTTCACCTAACATTTTTAGAACTTGATCTCCATGGGCCTCGGGCCCCAAGTAAGTAGGTAGGTCATTTGCTTTCCCTTGAATTTTGCATTTGTATGCTCATGATAGCTTAGTTGCATGTCATATCTCATTTTTCATTTTTCTCTACTTTCATTATTGCATACTTGTTATGGTCATTTATTTTAATCATATTACAGCTTAGTTTAGAAATTTTTGAAAAAGGTGAAAAATTTTATTTTCTAGAAGTTAGTTGAAATTTTGATTATATGAACAAAGGGTGAGTGAGCTACCCTAGATACCCAATGCATTGTTTGTTTCAGTGTGTGTAGGCACATGTCTTACCAGGATATGTTGAGATTCGCATGCATTCTATGGCAAGTACATGTCCCCAAGTAGGAGTCTGATGTTATCCCCCCATTTTTAGGGATAACTAAGGAAATGATGTCTCGAAGCCCACAGGTTGCAGACATGGAGTACCGAGAGGAAAATCATCAGACAGATCCCTTCACTCACCACACATCACCATCTGATCGATGGTGACAACATCCACCACACCCAGATTGGTCTAGAGAGGACAACAGGTCTTTCTTCATGAGGTAACAAGTTCGGTGTCGTGTTAAGTGTCATTTTAATATTTGAATCATTTGAACATGTCGCAAAGGGTATTTTCTCGATTTTGAAAACGTTTGCTTGGAAATTGTTTCTTTTGCCTCATTTTACATTGGTGGTTTACATGTCATCCTAGAAAGTGGGTCACCCTCGGTGATAGGTTTACTAATGGGGGGTCTCCTTTATGGGTCATCGTACCATTCCCTCTCATACTTATCACTTTCCATCACTTTTTCCTTTTCGTTTCCTCATATTTTGGGTTTTTAGACATATTGACCCAAGAAGGTATTGTACCTTATTTCATGGGAAGAGGGAATGACGGCCCAGAGGTGGATTGGAGTTGCTATAAAAGAATAAGAAATTAATGTTGAAAAGAAAGTGAACACAACAAATGAGGACCATCAAAAGTCGGTCCAAACTTGAGCTCTACCTACTCAGTGCCCACCATGGTCCCAAATTGCAAATGCTAAATCTTGAAACCTTACAAAGGAAACAAGAAAATTACAAATAAATGAAAGCAGGGATTGGAAAGATGGATAAGAAGGGGTCTAGGAAAAACAACACCTAAATAGTTGGTAATTAAAGAGAAAGCTTACCCTCTACAAAGGTTCCCATAAATGAGATAATATAAGCCCATGTATGTCAAGAAACCCCATGCCCATAAGGCACACCCCCATCCATCTCATACTCTTTACATGACTTAGAGAGGGTCATCTTGGGAAACACTCATTGACTTGGGGAATGATCTACCCAATAGGTCACCATGACGACCCTCCCATACTTAAATTTGGTAAGTTGTATAAGGTCTTTGAGCATTTGTTTATTTTGAAAATGGGGGATTTAATGCACATGTTTGGGTGGTTATTTTATTAGATACGGATTACTTGGCACGATACTTGTGACTTGTGGACCCTTGGAGGGTGTACTTGTTTGTATTTGCAAGTCCTTTCCAAGTGAAAGCTTGATCGTAGAGGCACAAGTTTGCTTGGACCTTCATTGGGGCATGAAACCTACAGGTTGGATGATGCACCCCCCTCTCATTGGACACATGGGAGGCTGATCTAGAAGGATCTAAGGAATGCTCACATATGTCTAGGAGGATCTGGAACACTCACAGAGGTCCCAAGGTATCCATAAAAGCTCAAAATTTGACCATCTCAAAATTTCTTGAAAAGGACATCATTTCATAGAGCTCATCGTTAGCTTTCCAACTATGCAAACGGTTCGTCAAATGGAGCTCGTATGAAAAAATTATGGGCAGTCCAAGTTAAAGTCAACCAAGGTCAAAGTCAAAGGGGTAAAAAGGAGACGTGTCATGTTTGTATATTGACACGTGGCAAGACCATACAGGTGATGTGGCCACACCCCAAGGTTCCACATGGACTGATTGTACAACTGATTGGGCAACACAGGTGGTTCAATCACGGGTTGATAAGTGGCATCCAAGTGGTCTGATGATGTAATGACACATGGCATTTGATAGCCAATGAGAGATTTCCATGATGTAATGACACATGGAATTGGATATCCAGTGAGAGGCTTCCATGTGGCAGCCCCTCATTGGTCAATATTGATTATTTTGTGTAAAATTATTATGGAGTCCGGGGAAATAGAACCCATGACCTAGTATTAAAAAAGCTCCAACAACTATCGCACCACAAGGTAGAACTTAACTTGAATATGAAATATATTATATTTATGTTTTTATTAAAGTTTCATTTGGGGAAAGAAAGGGGTCAAGGAATAGCCCCCAGCCCCTGGTCTTACCCTATACCACATGACCTTAGCCTTAATCCGGGAAGCTTAACACTTATTGTGCGGGAGTTTGTTGGCATATATATTATATATATTACTTACCACATGTTTAAAATTAAAACCAACCAACAGAGTGTTAACCATATACTCTATATATAATATGGTTTTGTAACCATATTAAAACATATACCACCAAATATGTCTTGGAATGGGAATAGAACCATGAACCTCCACTAAGTTAGAGGACAATTCTAACCAATCCACCAAACTAACCACATATTATGAAATCCCACCAAATAAAGTAATGAAGATGCCAACAAATTTAGGTACAGTTGGATAGGCCCAAGCCTATTTAATGGGCACGCACCCCAATGTTGTAGACATTCCAATTTGGGAACAAATCCTGACATACATTTTTTATGTAGAATTTGGTCTCGTAATGTGTTCCAAGAGTACGAAGGGTACGAGGCTACACCATAAAGCGTGTCGGGACCCTTGACGGAATTTCGAGTATTTTATATCAATTTTGCACAATTTTTGCCAGGAATTGAATGGTGTACTCTATTTCTGCATTTGAGTAGAGTATTTTCGGAGTGTCTTAAAAATTGTGTTTTTGTAAGCCTATATTGTAATGTAATTTGGAATTTTGAGGTGATGAAGAACAATCATGCTATTTAAAGGAACTTTGAAGATGCAATGATGTATGCCATTAACATACCTAATTTGAGTTCTTTTATTTTTTGTTGTGTCATATCATTTACATTTCAAGTTATTCAACAGTTTATGATTTTATGGACAATTAAGACATACACATGATATGTGTATTTAAGAATTAATTGGAATCTAAAGATTTTCAAGCTGAATTGGTATCAGAGTTTTATTGATATTTTGAATCAATTTGGTTTCAGAAATCTTTTGATATTTTCATATCAGAGGAAGAACATGGCCTTTGGGGGCACTTGCACACCATGAGATGACCATGTTCCATCTCCTTGCACCCCAATGTTGGCCTTGGAAGGTCTAAAACATCACACCTCTTGCCCTTGACGTCACATGGGCTTAGGGTTTTGATGGGGTTTCTCATGGTTGATGGCGATGTGGCTTGGTTTGATGGAGATAGAGACACTTGGCACATACTAGAGCACTTGGTGGCATGACACATGGCCTTTGGAGGCCCCACATTCTTCATCAAAGGCTCAATGTATCTCTTGAAAGGCCAATGTCACCCTTTAGGGCATGACGTCACCCCTAAAAGGGAAATTTATTTATGTTTTTTCTAATTTTAAGTTGTAAAGGGAAAATAAAGGAGGTAAGCCGCCCTAATTTGTTGTTGACATTTTGAAAAGTGGACAAATGGGTTTTAGGTGGCCTCTTATAAATAAAGGTCACCCCATTGTCATATCACCATAACTCTCACTGGAGAATTACATATTACATGGCTGAAAATTTTGCCCTACTTGGGAATTTTGATCTATTTCTCTCTTGAATCTCTCTTTGTGATGCTAGTACTTGTCTAGTGGTGAAGAAAAATAAGGTGTTATTTCTTGGATGCTTGTTCTTGGTATTTTTGGTGGAATATTCTTGATAAAGAAGCATTTTGTCATGTTATTCTTGGAATTGGTAAGGAATTTCTACATCTATTGTATTGTTTCTTCTTGTTTCAAGATTTAATTTGTTTAAACCCTTGGAGGAGTATAAAGGCATACACCCTCCATCAAGATATACTTCGTTATCATTGAATAAGCTACTTTGCAAAGGTTGTTACGAGTAAAAGGTCTTACACCCTTGTAGATTTACCTTGCTAGGTTTATTTTCTATAGGGAGTAAAAAGGCTTACACCCCTAGAGAAGTAATAAACCTATCTTTTACACAAGATATTCCATTTCCCAATCGATCAAGCACCAGTCTAATTTGCATTGTAGATATAAAAACATTGCATTGGTATACGTGAAATGTTGAGATATTGCAATTGTCTAAGTTGGAATTGATTCTATATGCTATAAGCTTCCTTGTGCCCTAAGGACGTTTTCTTTAGAGAAGTAATTCTCTTTGATGTTATAAATTAACGCTAGAGCCATTAGGGGTGCATTAAAACTCGTCTTCTTTCAATCTTGCTCACCATTCTACCATTGAAATTCACTTGTAAACCTTGGTAATTCCTCTACTGGTTATTGGCTAATTTTTGGGTGTTTCGGTTGATGAATTTTGTGGCTAGAAATTATTGCTATAGAATTTTTTTTCTACAGCCATTAGGTTGTTATAAAACTTGTTGATAAGACTACATAACAACCCTCTAATCATCATCAAAGTCTTGGCTAAATCGTTGGAAATTTAACTAGTCATTGCTAGCTTTGTTTCTGTCATTTTACACTTGATTTTGGTGGTTAGATTTGCAGCTATTGTTATCATTTG
>ML790846.1:290645-321326 GCA_009831015.1 Picea engelmannii
GGAGCCCTCCCCTGGCAGGGATTCGAGAAGATAAATTTTTGGGAAAATTTCCTTGTAAAACACTGTAATTTTGTATCCAATCTGAATCGTTCATCATTACGTTGCAGATCTGATGATAGAAGTTATGTTAGGGTTTTTTCCCTAGAAGGAAACCATCTTTTATGTATGAGGAAATTTTATTGTGGCGATGCATGTGAGTGAATATTGTATTTTGAGAGAGGAGATTATGAGAAAAAGAAGAGGAAGTTACAGCGGATGTGTTGTAGGTTCTATCCCTTCATTTACTGGATAATAATAAACGAAGGACTGGCAATTTTTCTAGTGTATGTAGCCCATATTGGGTGAACCACGTATATATGTGTCTCTATTGTATTGTGTATATTCTATGTTTTATTTTCGCATTTTTTTTATTTTAATGCTTTGTGATCCTCTTTTCTAACAATTGGTATCAAAGCAAAAGGTAACTCGCAAGAAAAGAGAGTTCTTGGTTCGAGTGGGAGCAATGGAGGAAGATGGAAAGTTTAGGGTCAAGAAATTTAACGACCAAAACTACCAATTATGGAAGATGAAATGGAAGACTATATATATCAGAAGGATATTTTCCTACCATTGGGAGGAAAAGAAAAACAGTAGACGAGTATGAAGGATGAAGAATGGGAGGTTCTTGACAGAAAGGCACTAGGAATGATATGGTTGTGCCTGGCAACGTTGGTGGCCTTAAAAATTTAAAAATAAAAGACAACAGAGGAGATGATGAAGGAATTGGATAAACTATTTGAAAAACCCTCGCCTTCCAACAAGGTGTTTCTAATGAAACGATTATTTAATATGAAGATGTGAGAAGGTGGATCTATTGTCAATCATTTAAATGAATTTAATATGGTTATTAATAAACTAATTTCTGTAGGAGTGAACTTTGATGATAAGGTTAGGGCCCTTCTAATCGTCTTCTCATTGACAGAAAGATGGAATGACTTGGTCATGGTTGTAAGTAACTATGTCTCTGGCTCAAGCACTCTATAATTTGATGATATTGTTGGCATTGTCCTTACGAAGAAATGCAATGGAAAAACATAGGTGAGACATCAGGTAATGCGTTGATCGTGGAGAACAAGGGAAGACAAAGGGAAAGAGGAAAGATCCCAAAGAACTGTGGGAAGTCTAGTAAGGGCATATCCAAATCTAGACTAGCAAAGATTGAGTGTTGGAATTGTGGGAAGAAAGGGCATATGAAGAAATATTGCAGATCTCCAAAGAAACAAGGAGATGGACAGGAGGAGAAAAATCAGGAAGCAAATGTAGTAGGTGATGTGTTACAAGATGATTTTATTTTTTATTTATATAATATTATTGATTCTTGGGTATTATATTTAGGGGATTCATTTCGTGCCACACCCCATACGAAATATTTTCAGGATGATTTTGGACAAGTTTATTTGGGTGATGATGAACCATGTAAATTTGTTGGAATGGGTGAGGTAAAAATAAAGTTAAAGAATGGAAACCATCAGTTGTTGAAAGATGTGAGACACGTTCCAGATTTGAGAAGAAATATAATTTCAATAGGGAAGTTGGGAATTGAAGTTTGTATATCCACATTTATAGAAAAGGTGTGGAAGGTCACTAGAGGATCATTGGTAATAGCAAAAGGAGAGAAGGTAGGTACATTGTATTTATGTACTGGTAATGTTGACTCTTCTATCTCTTTAACTTCTACAGGAGAGGATATAGCATTGTGGCATCATAGGCTTGGACACATGAGTGAGAAGGGGATGTAGATACTCCACAAAAGGAATTTGTTGCCAGATATTAAACAAGTTGATTTGGATTTCTTTGTTTATGGAAAACATAGAAGAGTTAGATTTCTTAGAGTCAAGAAGAAAAAGAAGAGTGAAAATTTAGAGCTTGTGCATAGAGACGTATGGGGACTAGCTCAGGTATCATATATTGGTGGATCTCATTATTATGTTACTTTTATTGATGATGCAACTAGAAAAACTTGGGTTTATTACATTCGACAAAAATCTGATGCTTTTGACACTTTTAAGAAATGGAAAGATTCGGTTGAGAATGAGACAGGTAAAATGTTGAAGTGTCTCATATCAAATAATGGAGGTGAATACTGCAGCAAGGAGTTCGATAATTACCATTCATACCATGGGATTCGTAGAGAGAAGACAATTCTATGAACACAATAAGAAAACGATGTGTTAGAAAGGATGAACATGACAAGCATGCAACATGCAAGGAGTATGAGATTCCATGCAGAGTTTCCCTTACAATTTTGGGCAGATGTTGTAGATATTGTTGTTTACTTAATAAACAGAGTGCCTTCAAGCTCCTTGGATGGTGGCATTCCAAAAGAAGCATTGACAGGTAAAAAGATAAACTTTTCATTTCTGAAGACTTCTGGTTGTGAAGAATTTGTCCATATTGATAAAGAAAATAGAACAAAGCTTGAGGAAAAATCCAAGAAGTGTACCTCTATTGGATACAGTTTCAATGATTTTGGTTATCTCTTATGGGATTATAAAAACCACAAAATCATTAGCAGTAGAGATGTGGTATTCAATGAAAAGTTCAGGTACAAAGATCAGTTGTAGGGAAAGAAATAGGAAAAGGAAAAAATAGAATACACAGTGCTTGATGAAATGAAAGAAAATGAAATTTCAAAGGTATCAGAAAATCAAAATGTACAACAATAGGAGCATCAGGTACCTCAAACTCCTGCAAGTGTTGATAGAATATCTATCAGGTTAAATATACCCCTTGAACGATACCCTCCTTCATTGTATTATTTATTGTTGACTAATTATGGTGAACCAGAAAGTTATGAAAAGGGAGTGCAAGTAGACACTAAAAAGAAGTGGGAGAAAGGCATGAAAGAGGAAATGGACTCCTTGGTCAATAGCCATACTTTGGACTTGGTTCAGTTTCCTACAAGGAAAAGAGCATTGTAGAATAAATGGGTTTACAGATTGAAGGAAGTAGATGGAGGAAAAAAGTGGTACAAGGCCAGACTTGTTGTAAATTGGTTTGCACATAAGAAAGGTATAGATTTTAATTAAAATTTTCTCATGTTGTTAAAATGACTTCTATTAGGACTATTTTAAGTCTTATGGCAATAGAAGATTTTCATCTTGAACACTTAGATGTAAAAACATATTTTCTCCATGGGGATTTGGAGAAAGAGATTTATATGCAACATCCACAGGGATATGAGGTCAAAGGGAAAGAGAATTTGGTATGCAAGTTGAAGAAGATATTGTATGGCCTAAAGCAAGCTCCAAGGTAGTGGTATTTGAAGTTTGACAGGTTTATGACAGAACAAGATTATAGTAGAAGTCATTATGATCATTGTGTTTATTTTAAGAAGCTAGAAAATGACATATATATTATCTTTCTATTGTATGTAGATGGCATGCTTGTTGCAAGGTCTAACATGCAGGATATAAATGTGATAAAAAAGAAATTAGCTAATTCATTTGCGATGAAGGATTTGGGTGTTGCAAAGAAAATCCTTGGTATGAGAATAACAAGAGAAAAAAAAATTACAAATTGACATTGTCTCGAGGAGAGTACATAGAGAAGGTGTTGAAGAGATTTAGAATGCAGAATGAAAAACCAGTTAGTACACCTTTGTCCAGCCATTTCAAATTAACCAAGGAAATTTGTCCTAAGACACAACAGCATATAGAATACATGTCTAGGGTCCCTCATTCATCAGTAGTCAACAACTTTATGTATGTGATTATGTGCACAAGACCATATATTTCACATGTAGTGGGAGTTGTGAGCAGGTATATTAACAATCTAGGGAAAGAAAATTGGGAGGTAGTAAAGTGGATTCTAAGGTATTTGAGAGGTACTACTAATCATGCATTATGTTTTGGAAGTTCAAACACTATTCTACAGGGATATGTTGATTCAGATATGGTGGGTAATAAAGATAGAAGGAGGAGCACCATAGGGTATGTTTTTACTATAGGTGGAATAGCAGTAAGTTGGATCTTGAAACTACAAAAGGTTGTTTCACTTTCAACAATGGAAGTAGAGTATGTTATCACTACAAAGTCTTGTAAAGATATGATTTGGTTACAAAGGTTTATGGAGGGATTAGGAAAGCAGCAGGAGAATAGAAGGTTGTACTGTGATAGATAGAGTGTCATTCATCTGACAAAGAACTTGGCCTTCCATTCTAAGACTAAACGTATACAGTTCAAGTACCACTTCATATGATCTATTTTGGAAGATGGACAATTGAAGTTTCAAAAGATACATATGAGCCAGAATCTTATAGACATGTTAACAAAGGTATTAACCAGGGAGAACCTGAGTTCCTACTTAGTTTCAGTTGGAATTTAAGCATGGAGGTGAAGATCATAATCTTTCCAAGCTCAAGGTGGATCATATTCCAACATGTACAACAATAGTGGAGTTGTTGTGATCAGTCTCCAAGTGGGAGATTGTTGGTTGTAGAGCCTAATTATCTTCTTGATTCAAAGCTCTTGTTTCAGTTGTGTTTGGATCGTGTTTCCTGATAAGGGGGTGTGGGGGGGATTTCCCCCCCACATATATTTCTAGGGGGGGCGGCTACAATATTTTGGATCCCCTCCCCCCCCACCCCGGCGAGGGTTCAAGGGTAGCACCCTTGAAGAGAATTTTTTGGGAAAATTGCCTTGTAAAATATTGTAATTTTGTAGTCAATCTGGATCGTTCTTCATTAAGTTGCAGATCTGACGATAGAAGTTATGTTAGGGTTTTTTTTCCCTAGAAGGAAACACTCTTTTGTATATGAGGGGATTGTATTTTGGTGATGTATGTGAGTGAATATTGTATTCTGAGAGAGGAGACTATGAGAAAAAGAAAAGGAAGTTGCAGCGAGTGTGTTGTAGGTTGTATCTCTTCATTTTTTGGATAATAATAAAGAAAGGATTGACAATTTCTCTAGTGGAAGTAGCCCATATTGGGTGAACCAAGTATATTTGTGTCTCTATTGTATTGTGTAGCTTTTGTGTTTTATTCCCGCATCTATTTTTATTTTATTTCTCCATGATACTCTTTTCTAATAGTATTTAGGTTTTAAATTAAAACCAAATGATTATAAGTATGTTGATTGGATATGCTCGTCAATTGGGTTTGGCTTGGGTGGTTGGGAGGAATGATTTTTATCCTTCGCACCCATGTTCAATTCTTGCAAGCAACATGTTACGCTATTAACGAGTATATTGTTGTATTATTTTTGAGTCCTGATGTTGACCATCCTTATGCATTGAATATTCTAGGGTTTACCCTAGGTACCATCCTCGAAATGAGGGGAAGTACTCAGGGGTTTTCCCTAGGCAATGTAACCTAGAAAAAATAAATGTTGATTGGCTATGGTTTTTCAACAAAATAGAAGCTAGAATCTCAATTTGGTGTCATGGATGCTTGTCATGAGGTGGCAGATTAGTATTGGTTAAGGATATATTGCATAGCATTCATGTGTATTGGATGTACATTACACATATACTACAAGGAATTTTAAATAATATTATAAAAAAGTGTTTTAGTTTCCTATGGAATAGGAGAAAGGAAACAGAAGGAATTCCTTTGGTCAAATGGACAAGAGTGGAAACCCTAAAGGAAATAGGTGGATGGGGGCTGAAGAATATTTATGTGTTTGATATGGCCCTAGCTACAAAATGTCTTTGGAGGTTAATTTATAATGAAGTAATTTGGGGCAAAGTGATGAATAAAAAAATTTTAAAAGACAAATCCATGGAAGAATGGTTTAGGGTGGAAAGTAAAAGTACTCAAAGAGCTTCAATTGCATGGAAAGCTTCAATAAGAGATTTTCCTTTAATTAGAAATTAGGAAACTTGGAGAATAGTAAGGGGAAATAAAGTAACAATTGGGGAAAATCCTCAAATTGGATGCAAAGAAAATTATACATTGTCAAAAGCACTAAAAAATTATCTACATTCAATGGGGATTTTCTCACTAAAAGAAAATTCAAATGGAACAAATGCTTGGGCCTGGGATTGGAAAACAAATGAAGTTTTGAATTTACATGGAGAGAAAGCATAGGAATGGACTCAATACATAAATTTGTTAAAGCACAGTGCCATCAAGTTGCCAGATTAGGAGGATGTAATCAAAAGGACAAAGAATAAGGGTATATTGGAGTACACAACAAAATTTGGTTATTGAGAAAAGATAGAGGTAGAATAGACATGATAAATGGTCTAGTGGTGGAAGGCAATTTGGAAATTGGAGTTTCCTCTGAAATCAATTTTTTTTTTTTTGGTATTAAAAAAAAAATAATGTTGGATAATTATCAAAACAAAATTTGGAATGGCCCAGGTAGACTTATCTTGTGCAAAAGTAGTGAAGAAGCAATGTATCACTTATTTGTCAATTGTTCTTTTTCAAGATCTATTTGGAATGAAATGTTACAAGTATCTAGTGGAAAGAACAAATGGGATCACTTGACTTGAGTAGAATGTATATATTCTTAGATAACAAACAAAACTAAAATCCCTTATAAAGATTTACCCTGCTTTGTTAAATGGTATATTTGGCTTTCGAGAAACATCGTGTTATTTCAAGGTTTGGAAATGACTCCTCCATAGGTAGCACATAAAATCAGGGTACTGTTTAAAGGTAGATAGAAAACCTTGAAAGAAAATTGTCAAAAGGATATTAAAGGAACCCATCATTGATTATGAAAAGGCATGGGGATTTTTTGATGGAGCACGCCAATGAGTTCTAGGTATGTGTGCATCAGGGACCATTATTTTATTTGAGTCAACTCATGATATGATTTTGAAATATGTTGTTGAATAAGGAATAAGTAATGGAGATGAGATTTATTCATTGTAGATTCTCTTGAAAATGATGGTGGAAAAAAGTTTTAAAATTTTGCAGGTATACGAAGACTCCAAGTTATTAATGGATTGGGAAAACAGTAAATATATAATTGATAATACAATGTTAGCCCCAATTATGAATCAAGTTCTAGAGGTAAAAAACAAGTTTGATGGAATTTTGTTTTCTCACACATATAGAGAATTCAATTCAAAAGTTGATCAACTATCCAACGAAGTTGTATTAATGTAGGAGGCAACCTTGTTTGAGAAAGAGTTCAGAGGAGGGGCCCAAATTGCAATTTTAAAAAGATATCTACATTGATATAGATGCTAAATGAATATTGGTCTACATTGTTGTTTCATTTTATAGATTTAATGTGAATTTTCTAGGTATTTTGTTTTTTAGGTTAATGGACATCATGCTCCACACCTAGATACTGATAAAACTATTACAAGTGTTTTCAAATGTGAACAAATGACTAGGGTTTGAAGGATGGAGGATGAGTTGGTGGATCTCTCTACATATCCATATGAGGGTTACTCCATTTGGTCATCTCCCCTTGTCAAATTTTTCCCTAGTTTATTGGAGTCAGGTTCTAAAAAGTTGTCTCCCATCAGTTCCTTTTCA
This sequence comes from Picea engelmannii, assembly GCA_009831015.1. NCBI lineage: Eukaryota > Viridiplantae > Streptophyta > Pinopsida > Pinales > Pinaceae > Picea > Picea engelmannii. The sequence goes on from ML790846.1 coordinate 298,125, forward strand.
TTGGAAGAGGATACTCTTTAAATCCTAACTAATGTGCCAAAAAAATTAGTGCGAGCGGTGAGTTTGATTTTTAAAATCAACTTTATTGTCCTTCTAGCACAAGGACATTTGTTGGTTGGTCGGGATTGTATGATGGTAGGTTGAATATAGATCTTGGCCAAGATGCATTTTTTCCCAAAAAATTTCGAACCATTTGTAAGTTCTTCACAGGAATGCACTAATTCGAGTACTTGTGAGGCTAGAAACTCCTTGTTGGTTGATTCTGAACTTATCCATGTTGTGTCAAAATTGGCATTCAATCATCATTTTACATACATATTGAATGTTGAATGTGGTCTTGGTTTCTTCAGGGCTTCTTTGGATCTTGAGGAGTTGTGTGGGGGATGTGTAGGTGATAAAGTTGTATTACCAACAGAATATCAAGGTGGTGGTTTGAAGGTTGACTTACTTGGTGAGGGTATTTCTACTCATAATAGTGGAGATAATGGTGTTTCTTATCTAAAGCGTAAGAAGTGCATTAAGAAAAGAAGTCGTCATGAATATATCATTCTCGTGGAGGAAGTGAAAATGCATGAGGCAAGTGGTTGTTGGGCATCTTCATGGTCGAAGGAAAGGTGAGAAATCTCTACAAGAGTGGCTTGATGCAAATAGGGGGCCTCTCTTGGGAAATTATCCTATTTTTTATTTGCTCATTGGAGGGTGGATGATGTTTTTCCTCTATTCAATGTCTGATGTGGAGAAATTTATGAACATCTTTTGGAAACGAGGTTTGGCTCCACTATCCTTGAAGAAATGGATGACTTTTTATGCAAAGACAAAAATGTGGAGATTACACCTATCTAAGTTAAATTACCATGTTTATTATTGGATTTTGGTCGCTAGATGTTCTAACAAAGATTGGGAAAGTGTTGGGGACATTTTATGAAGTGGACTTATCCATCTATGATACTGACTCTATGGTCATAGCTCATACACTAGTTTGCATTGATTTGTGAAAGGGATTAGAAAAAAACATGACTCTAAAAAAAGGGAATGTGGTCATGAGCAAATTTTAGATTATGTTGGTTTACCCTTCCAATGCATGAGATTCCACACCTATGGTCACCTGGTTGCAGAATGTAGAATTCCTTTTCAAAAAAAGGTTTGGGCTTGAAAAGCTTCAATGCCTGGAGATTCTGAGGAGGGGGTTAAGAATGGAAATTTATTGGATCATGTAGAGAAAAGGGTACAACCAGAGCATCCAATATCGCTTTTGAATGGAGATGTTTCCTTAATAAAGGATTGTTGTGGGATGCTTGTAGATCATTCTCGAAATCGCATCTTGTCATCGGTTGAGGTGGCTACAACTCTTCATCAACTCTCAGTGCTTGGAGTTTCAACAGTTCTCGTATCAAAAAAGATTTCATTGGTAAGGATATTTTACACCTACCTACTCCTAATCTTGATTCTTTCCATAGTGACAATTTTCTTTTTAGGTCATGGTCATATGCGAATTTGGGGTCTTCCTTTGACAGGGAGAAAGGGGATTTTTTAAACACATTATTTGATTCCATTGAGGGTTTTCATATTCCCTTGGGTAAGGTTTCCAATTCCAAAAACATGGTTGATGCAGAGACTTCATCCTTAGACTTAAATTATCATTCCATTAGTTTGAGTAAGGATTGGACATCATCCTCTAAAGAGGCTAAGGAAGGGTTTACTATATATATTCTCAAACCTAGGAAATAAGGGTTTTATGGCTTTGAAGTGGGGACTAGAGGTGTTTTGGGATTGAATTATAGGGAAGAGTCTAGGATTTCAGGGAGAGGTAGAAAATTGTATATCTCCTTGGCTCAATATAAGGCTATACATGAGGTTTTGGTTGGTAAACAACTTACTTTCAAGGGGGTCCTTAAAGCAGGTAATGCCCCTATTAAGGGTGACCCGTGATTTGTCTTAAATTTGATTACAAAGAGTTGAGTAGTCCCTCTAAAAAAAATTCCCTAAAAAGGGTTGTGGATAACCACGAGCATGATATTATTCTATTGCGGAAGATTATGTATGGAGGGGGAAAAGTTGTATGTAAATTAAACTGAATGTTTGGGGGCTAGGAGTTGATGTTTATTGATTCTAGAGGTAGGTCTAGGGGGCTTTTGTTTGCATGAAAAAGGAAGTCTCTTTCTTATTCCAATTGTTGTTTATTTGCATTAGTTTTGGATATTCTTATTTATTCTCATAAATTGGTAAAGGAGATCAAGGTCATAAACATATATGGACCCTACACAGACAAGATTGCTTTCTCGAGTAAGGTTTTTAGTTGGGACTAGTTAAGCTAAGGTAAATTATTATTGGGGGGGATTTTAATTTTTTTTTAAGGAGTTTGGTGTGGGGACCAAATGCTTAAGTTGATTATCTAATAAAATATTTTTCAAGAAAACTAGATGATGCATGGTTATATGATATCAAACCAGTGAAACTTAAACCCACCTGAGAGGAAAAAAGAGTTGGAGATGATAGGGTATCAAAAAGGTTGGATATATTTTTGGTGTTTGAGACTTTGCTTGATGATGACATCAAGGCTAGACAATGGGTATGCTCATGAGGGGAGTCTGACCATTTCCTAGTTCTTCTTAAGCTAGCTCTTGTTGGTAAAAGACCTCACAGTTTTTTTAAGTTTTATCATGATTGCTTGGTTCAATATGAATTTGTTAATTTGGTTTAAGAGTAGTGGATTCCCTATAATAGGACTATAAGGGAATCAATTATTATCCAGTTTGAATCCAATTTTAAAAAATTTACGTAGGAAATTAATACATGTGCTCATTTGAAGAAGGAAAGGGATGAAAAGGCACTCAGAGAAGTTGAGTCCAAGTTGGATGTTCTATATAGTAGTGAAGGTGTTGGTTACCACTTTGAGAAATTAAAAGCAAAGATAAATCACCTTGAGGGAAAAAGCAGGAAGCTCTTAGCTAGAAAGGAAGTATCATGGATATTCGAGAGTAGAGCTCTTTGGCTTGATAAAGGAGATGAGAATTCAAAAAAAAATCATTTGTATGTAAATTACAAAAAGAATACATATATTGTTTGGAAGGTGGTAAGAAATGACGGGACATTGGCCACAAATTTTGAGGATATTTCCAAGGGTCGGAGTAGACCATTTTCAAAATTTATACGAAGTCAAAAGTAGGTCAACTATTGCAAAAGTGATCAAAATGACCTCTTTCTTTCCTTGTTTGGTAGGAGATGAGGAAAACAGTAATTCAATGGAGGATTAGCGAAATGATGGGACATTGGCCACAAATTTTGAGGATATTTCCAGGGTCGGAGTAGACCATTTTCAAAATTTATACGAAGTCGAAAGTAGGTCAACTATTGCAAAAGTGATCAAAATGACCTCTTTCTTTCCTTGTTTGGTAGGAGATGAGGAAAACACTAATTCAATGGAGGATTAGCCATAGACTATCCTTCATAGTTTTTAAAAGGATAAGAGCCTAGGCCTTGATGGATGGATTATTGAACTTTTTAGGGTTTTTTGAGCTTATAGAGAATGAGTTATTCAGGGTTATTAAGGAAATGAGATCATCCGGGAGGATGCTTACTGCATATAATATCAATTTCACTACATTAATACCAAAAATTAAATAGTCCTATCTCATTTGGTAATATTGACCTATTTCTCTTTGTAATTGCATCCACAAGATTATTGCAAAGGTCATCGCTAAGAGGATCAAAATATTATTTTCAAAGACAATTTTAGGTTAGTAGCTTGGTTCTTTGGAAGGTAGGCAGATCTATGAGGCCATTGAGGTGGCTCAAGAGGGCCTTCACACCATAAAAACCATAATTCTTAAAACAATGGTGGTAAAAGTTGATTTATCCAAGGCTCATGACAGGGTGAGTCGGTTATATTTGAGGCTGATGTTCTTTTTTGTAAGCACACAGTTTTATTTGTATTTATCAAAATTAGAAAAATGATACAAAAGCCACTTCCCTATTGACCTGCCACTGGGGAAACCAAACCAGCAGCAGTGGTATAAAGCATATGTACATCTCATTTGAAATAGATTCTTAATTAAAACTATACTATAAATATCATTTAGCCAGTTCATATTCCTAATGGGCCTCATACAGTCAATATAGCATCGTTGATAAACCAGATCTCGGATTGGCAGAAGATAAAGCATACTATAAAATTAAGCAAGAGAAGTCTTTCCCAGTCCCTGAGTAGGCTCAAGAATTTGGGGCAAGGGATTTGGCTAGTGGCGGAGCAGAATCCTGAGTAGCATTTCTGAGGAGCCTGGAGTTAATTTCCTTGAGCTGGACTTGTATCTCGTCCAATTGAAGGAGGATTTATTTTCTGGCCTGGTCCTTATCCAATAAATTTTTGTCCACGAATGTCTTAATGTGCCAGTATAAGGTGTGGTCTTCCAATACTTAGTATCTCTCACTCCTAAACTTTCAACATATGGTACCCAGCTACTAATTTCCTTTCCACATCAATTTCCAAATCATGGATGAGATTCCTCTCCAGGAAGATTTCATCTTCGACGTTCGCCATTTCCTCATGGAGGTTGGGTGGAGTTATCTCTCGAAACTCCTCGGTCATTGTCTGCTAGGATTGTGGGGGTTGGAGGGGTCTGCCTGATTTCGACACCCTTCACGATAGCCACGTTGGTAGCCTCTACTGAGCATCATTGCCAGAACCATATTAACAGAGGTAGACTGAAAGGAGGATAGGGCCACCAAAAGGTAGAGAGGTTGATGAATATCTGAAGCTGAATGAGCACATCAGAGAAGTTGGTTCTCTTATTTTAACCTGTGGAGAGTCCGTTGTGGCTGAGGAGCGCCACTGAGAAAAATAATGTGATGAGGATGAGTCATCCCCATAATCATGGAGCAGTAAACCCACCTGTGCAGAACTCTCTCCAATATCATCCAGGATGAGAATGGTCGAAACCAGGATGGCACGGAAGAGCTGGTGGAAGAATGAACGCATACCCTCCATGACTAGGAATTAAAGATTGCCAAGACCTCGTATCAATGCCTTGAACCTCCCTCTATATAATCAACATGTGAGGAGGTGTTGTGTTCGAGGCTCCTTGCGTCCCTGTCACCCCACCCGGGGAGGTCTAGTCCTCTTATGCGAGGTTAGAGCAGTTTACTATTAAGGGATCAAACTGGGAGGAATCCCATGGTCTGTCCAGGATATCCTGGCAGCCCAATACACCCTCATTTTCAATTATGTCCGCAATTTTTTTGGTTGACCGATGAACGTGGGAGGAAATGGGTGTCGGGATTATGGGGAGGAGAGATTTGATTATTTCTAGGGTTGATTCGAGTCTCTAGCATTTATATCGCTTGTGTAGAGGGGATCCATGTTGAATGTGTTTCATCATATGAATGATTAGCTATGAGTCCCCTTATACCACTAATTTGGAGATACCTTCCATGTTGGTAATCATTAAGCTATACTTGAGGGATAACAGTTCAAAAACATTATTGTTGTCAATGATCGGTTTACAGCGTAGGTTCAACTAATTTTTCCTTTGTCATCCCTGAAGACACCACCAAAGCCAACAGGTCCTGGATTTCCCTTTGAGGATCTATCAAAGTTGAGTTTGGTAAAGCTTGGGGAGGGGGCGATCAACGATCTGATAGGTGGTGATGTTGGTTTTAGATCTCTCGTCTTGAGAGGGCCAACCAAGGATCAAGGTTAAGGGATGATAGGAAATTTTGGTCCAGGGAGTTTCTAATCCAATCCTCATGTTTCCAAGTATGAATAAGAATAGTTTCATTGAGGGCCTACATGATTTTGAACCAAACAAGGTTGACTTCCATCTGCTCTGTGTTGAATATATGTCTGTTCCTCTCAATCAAAGTTTCCTATAGAGTGAATCCTGGGAGAAGTTGTCATGCTTTGTTTACAATGGGGTTGTTACTTATGCTCGGATTCTAGATTTCAATGGTGTCCCTTATGCTTAATATGTTGTGGATGGATCTTCGAAAGATCAGTTCGCCCTGCTCCAAAAGAGTTGTTACTTAACGACATGAGTTATAGAGGTGCTCCATTGTTTCATCCTGGTTTTTGCAGAGGAAATAGTAGGAGTCTCCTAGGAAATTGTGCTTGAAGAGATTGTCCTAAGTCAGAGTTTTTCCTTGTGTCAGAAGCCAAAGGAAGGTTGATACCTTTGGCCAAAGGCATCGCTACCATATTTTTCCCCAAATATTCTGATGAGGGAGATTTAGATGATCTGCAACAATGTTGTACACTTCTTTGAATGAGAATTTCTCGCTTGGGGAGTGACCCTATTTGAGTTTGTCTAGTTGATTATTTGTTCTGATTTTGTGAGAGGTTATATTCTTCCAAAAACAATCTCAGTACAGAGGTTTGAGAGGTATGATTCATTGATCTTTGGGGAGCCAAGTTCTCCATTGTTGATCTTGGTCTAAAGGATGCCAATAATGGGAAAGGAGAGATTTATTTTGGCTTAACATCGTTGCCTTGAGCTCATGAAGGTGAGTGTTTTCGCTCCATTTGGGGATATTTTTCCAAAAATCATCCCAAAAAGGGTTGATTTCCCATTTATTATTCCCCAAAAATAGTGTTGTTGGATGAGAGCTTTGTTCTGGCAAACCACATTCCAAATTGAGGAGCCCTCAAGAGAGTTGTTCATGTGAATTAGGTTGCAAGTGGTAAAGCCAAAAGCATATTTTTATTTCCAGAGACGTCCCCAAAGTGTGTGAGTGTTTTTTATCCAACGCCACCATGATTTGGATCCTAAGACTGAACTCAACACTCTTGGGTCCCTCAATCCTAGGCCTCCTGCAAACTTAGGAAGATAGACCTTTGATCCTGATACCAAGGCCCATTTCTTGTGCTCCTTATTTCCTCCCCAATTGAAGGTTCGATACATGTTAAAAATGGCCTTAAGGACGTATTTGGGGGCTTCCAAAACAAGAAAAGGTACATAGGAAACCCCTGCAAGACATATTTGACTAAAACCAAGAGACTGACAAGGTTGAGAGATTTGAAAGACCAATCATAAATTTTTTTCCCATCTGTGATAGGAGATCCTCCCATGAATTTTTCCTTAGGGAGTTATCCACGAGAGGGGCCCCCAAGTATTTGGAGGGAAGAGTACTCCATTGAAAACCAAGAATACGAAAGATATTAGCTTGAATAGCAGGTGGGGCATTGAAAAAGAATACTTCAGACTCTGGAGGGAAAGTGAAGTCTCAAAAACAGGTGTCATATTAGGGAAAATAAATTCAACAACCAGGCTACTAGAGGAGCAAGAAAGGAGCAAGCTAGGGTTTGACAGTCGCAAACACAACAGAGCGCAACATGGTTACCAAAGGGGGCAGTAATGGAACCCCCTCATACAAGCAGGTAGTGGTGGATAGGGGGAAAGGACCAAGAGGCAAAGGTTTCAAGGAACTAGTGACGAGCACCTCGGGTTCAAGACTGAAAAAATCAGGAAAGCAACCTGGAAAAAAAGGATCACATGGGGGAAGAAGCTAGAGAAACCCAGAATGAAGCGTAAGAACCAGAGAACCCCAATGGGGTAGAAGGGAACAACCTGTGTAAACCTAAAACAGCACTGATTCCCAAGGTGATATTGGAAGACCCACAAACACAACTCTTCCGGGACCAGATGAAGACAAATGCACTAATTTGTAAGTTCATAGGTCTGTGGCCCACAGAAAGAACGTTGCGCAACTGGATAAAATATCATTGGAAGCCAAGCGGGGAAGTGGAACTCCACCTGGGTTCGAAAGGCTTCTTCACAGCAGTATTCATGAATTTGGAGGACAGGGATAGAGTCTTTGAGGGGGGGGCATACTTCCACACCTCAGCAGGACTATACATGCGGCCATGGAAGGAAAACTTCTCCCCGGAGAAAGAAACCTTCAAGAATGTACCAGTCTAGTTGTGGCTTTACTCTCTACCGCTAGACTACTGGCTACCCTCCACCTTCGAAGCAATCAGAAACAAACTTGGAAAATATGTGAAGACATCGGAAGCAACCCTAAAAGCGAGATATACCTCCTATGCAAGGATCTACATAGAGATGGATGTTTCAGGGGCACTCCCAGAAGCCATAAGGCTGGAATTTAGGGATGAAGAATGGATAGAAAGCATCGATTACGAGAAGATTCCATTCACATGCATAAGATGCCATGAACATGGACACCTATTCAAAGAATTCCCTCTCAATAAAAAACAAGAAGCGGAAAACACCAAAATGCAGCAGGATGAGGATGGGTTTATCAAGCCGAACCACAAAAACACAACAAACAAGAAACCCAGTAAAACCCCAACGGTAAGCAATCTGGAAGCCAGGACTAGAATGGAAGGGCGTGACAAAACCTACAAAGGGGAAGAAGGAGGAAAGGAAAAGGAAAAAGATAAAGAATATAAGGACCAAGCCACAAATGAGAACACAAACAATCCAAGCAATAAGATGGAGCAGGGGGGTAGTGCAACTCCTATGGACGGAGAAACCAGAGATGCCAACACACCCATGCAGGAGGTAGACAGAGACACAGAAATGACACCAAGCGAGGTAGGTACGGAAGATCCTGACCTTGGAGATATTGTGGAAAGGGAAGGAATAGATCTCCCGAACATACTGGAGCAATGGAAAAGGCAGGGCATAGACAATGTACCAACGAAGCAACTAGATTGTATCCAATACCTATTCCTCCTAAGGGAGGAAGAAAAATCCAGAGGGCTCAAGCGCACACACGGGGAGATAGGATACCTAGGAATTAAAGCAGGCGAGGGACAACCACAACTCTCACCCAAGAAGACGCGAAGGAAGAAAGGTAGGAAATCAAACAGCGTAGCCCTACAGAAACTAGGAGCTCTGTTGATAAATTCAGGTAAGATCAAGAAGCTCTTTCCCAACTCCCCCCCACATGTTTAAATGAATATTATAACATGGAATATTAGAGGCCTAAACAGCCCACGAAAACAAAGAATCCTTAAAAACAGACTAAGGAAGGAACAATCCGACCTCTATTTCATCCAAGAGACAAAATGTATTGTAGATAGAATGGAAACAATTAGCAAAAAACAATGGAGCAAGTACAAGACGTTGGTTGTCGAAGGACAGCAGATGGCAGGCAGTATTCTCACTATGTGGAACCCACAAGTGATGAATATACTAGCAGTCGAAGCCACCAGATACACACTTTCGGTTAACATGCAAATCATAGGTAACACGAAGTTGATTCTATGCACTAATCTGTATGATCCCCAGACATTGGAAGAGAAGAGAAGAATGCTCCTAGACCTAGAAAACCTAAAAGCCTGTTCCAGCAACCTCCATTGGATCCTAGCTGGGGACTTCAACATCATGACGACACTTGCGGAGAAAAAAGGAGGCACCAGGAGACTGGATAGAGATGTGGAATATTGTTCAGCTTTCATTGACACAATGGAGATGGTGGACATCAAAACTAGTAATGGCAAGTTCACATGGAACAACAAACGAATAAATCAACATCAGATAGCGACGAGGATAGACAGATTCTTGGTGTCGGAGTCCATCATCCTACAGGGTTTAACTTTAGACTACATCATCCTTCCCTAGGGGGGTTCAAACCATTAGCCAGTCCAATTGGAAGAAAACTTCCAAACCACACCGAAAAACAGACCTTTCATATTCGAGAAACTTTGGATTGAACATTGTTGGGTATGTGTTATATTCTTTGCACGAGTAGTAGTGTCTGAGCATCTGCGCCGGGCGCGCAGGGGGGCGGAGCCCCCTGCGCGGGGATTCGGGGGCAACACCCCCGAAAAATTTTTTTCGGGACAACATATTTCCGGGACCACATGATATTTAGGTGGTTTTTTCGGCACATGGTTTTTTGCCGATGGTTTTCTATTTCCGGTTAAGGAATTAGGGTTTTGGACTAATCCAGGTCATTGGGTTAGGGTTTTGGATGTCGTTGGCTCCTATATGTATATTGTATTGTAAACAATGTAACACAACGTATGAATATAATATATGTTGGTTTTCCCGGTTTGGGTTTCCAGGTGAAAAATCTTTGTGTAATGTTTGTATTTGCCATTGTATCTTTTTTGTTCTTTTCTGAATATCAGTTTGCAGTAGATATTGTACAAGGTTAGGATTTACATTAACACGAAGGTGATTCTATGCACTAATCTATATGATCCCCAGACATTGGAAGAGAAGAGAAGAATGCTCCTAGACCTAGAAAACCTAAAAGCCTGTTCCAGCAACCTCCACTAGATCCTGGCTGGGGACTTCAACATCATGACGACACTTGTGGACAAAAAAGGAGGCACCAGGAGACTAGATAGAGATGTGGAATACTGTTCAGCTTTCATTGACACAGTGGAGATGGTGGACATCAAAACCAATAATGGCAAGTTCACATGGAACAACAAACGAATAAATCAACATTAGATAGCGACGAGGATAGACAGATTCCTGGTGTCAGAGTCCATCATCCTACAGGGTTTAACTTTAGACTACATCATCCTTCCCTAGGGGGGTTCAAACCACTGGCCAGTCCAACTAGAAGAAAACTTCCAAACCACACCGAAAAACAGACCTTTCATATTCGAGAAACTTTGGATTGAACATCCCACCTTCAAGGAGAATATCAGCCAATGGTGGCGGGAGCCACAACCTGAACAAGGTACAAGGATGTTCAAACTTTATAAGAAACTCAGGTACATCAAACATAAACTCAAGGAGTGGAACAAGGAAATCTTTGGGAACATAAACCAAGAAAAAGGAATTATTGAAGACAGAATGTGGAACCTCCAGGAAATATGCATAGACGTGGGTTATACAGAGGATCGAAAAAAGGAAGAGATCCAACTAACCCAAGAATGGGAAGCAAGATGCCAACAGGAAGAGACTCTATGGCACCAAAAGTCCAGAATCAGGTGGCTAAAGGAAGGAGAATGAAATACAAGGTTTTTTCATCTAACCACCATTGCTAGAAGAACCCACAAAAAAAATCCTAAAAATTCGAGATCAGGATGGGATCGAGAGAGAGTCCCACAAGGATATCAAAAATATATTGGTAAACCACTTCCATGGGATAGCCCAGGAACCCAACCAAGATCGAACGGAGGCCATACAAAGGATAACTCAGCACATCCCCAGGCTAGTTACCGAGGAACAAAATATCAACCTAAACAAACCCATCGCTAAGGAGGAAATTGACCAAGTTCAGATGGTTTCATAGTGGAATTCTTCAAATCTTGTTGGGAAGTGGTCAAACATGACGTCTATGGGGTGGTGGAATACTCCAGACGCTCAGCCTCCATTTTGAAAGAACTAAATGCCACAATGATTACGCTAATCCCCAAAGAAAATGAAGCCAGGACCCCGGACCTCTATAGACCTATAGAATTATGCAATGTGGTTTACAAGATAATATCCAAAGTCATAGCCAACAAACTGAAACCTCTCCTACCCTCATTGATTTCCCAAGAACAAGCAGGTTTTGTAGAAGGGCGAAAAATTTTGGACAACATCATCCATGCCCATGAACTGATTACACACACTGAAAACCCGGAGGAGAGGGGGGATGATAATCCAACTTGACCTAGCAAAGGCTTATGACAAAATTAACTGGCACTATATGGTCAAGACTCTGGAAGCTTTTGGCTTTGCGCAACACTGGATAAGCTGGGTTGTCAGCCTAGTGTCAACGACTAGTTACTCGTTGTTAATCAATGGAGCCCCAGCCAAACCCTTCTGGCCTTCAAGAGGCATCTGACAAGGAGACATGCTATCACATTTCATGTTCATTATGGTTATGGAAGGACTCAGCAAAAGCACAAAAAGCGCAACTGCAGCAGGAGAAATAACAGGCATTAAACCTTTCGAAAATTTCCCTACCTCCACGCACCAACAGTTCGTTGATGACACCTTACTCCATGGCACACCTACGGTCAAGGAAGAGAAAGCATATAAAATAATCTTAGAATAGGTTGGGGAAGCCTCAGGAGCGGAGATCAATCACTCCAAATCCATGATATATTTCTTCAATACCAACCCAGCAATTCAAAGGAACCTAGCAAATATTTTGGGGTTTGAATGCAAAACTCTCCCAACGAAATACTTGGGAATTCCCCTGATGAACAGAGCATGAAAAATGGAAACATGGGAAGGAGTGATCAACAAGCTACAGGAGAGAGTGAAAAACTGGACTTACAGATCCCTCAACCTTGCGGGGAGACTTGTCCTGACCAAAGTGGTTCTGCAAGCAATATCAACCTATATGATGTTAGTGTTTCTCGCTCCCAAAGGAATACTCCAAAAAATAAGAGCCATCCAAAGGGACTTCCTATGGAGTGGAGAGGAAAGCAAGAAAAATGGGCCCTTGTGGCCTGGGAGAAGGTTTACAAACCAAAATGCAAAGGAGGCATGGGGTTACAAGACCCACAAGTAACCAACGAATCCTACGGGGCGAAATTCTGGTGGAGATGGGTCAAAGAAAAGTCAACACCGTGGGCAACCCTCTGGAAGGACAAGCATGCCCCGGACATCAACGACCAAGATCGAATTCGTTTTATGAACACAAGAGAAGGATCAGCCATCTGGAATCTATCCTAGCACAACAAAAGATGGATCCAGAAACACAGTTTCTGGGAAGTGAGGAATGGTAAAACAACTAGATTCTGGGAGGACGCGTGGCAACAGGAACCCAGAATGGAAAATCTGGATAGGGAGGAACTCCAATAGGAGATGATCGTGCAAGGAAAAATCAAAATCCATCACTACTGGAAACAAGAAAATGACCGCAACAGATGGAGGATCTGGGACAAACTCAATCCACAAAACAGAGATCGGATCGCAACAATAACAAAAGAGGTGGAGGAGGAATTGGGGAAAATGAAAATTGTAGTCTCAGAAGGAAGAGGACAAACTAAGATGGGGCAGGAAAAATGGAGGGGAATTCAACTTAAAAGAAGCCCGAAATTACATTGTGGACCAGGACCAAGAAGACCCGGCGCAACAGTGGGGAAATATTTGGGGCAGCCCCCAGTGGCCAAAAATCAAAATGTTCAAATGGCTAGTACTTCACAACCGAATTTTGACCTGGGAAAACCTAAGGAAAAGAGGTTTCATAGGCCCATCATGATTCCACCTCTATCAAGCTAAAGAAGAAACAACAAATCACCTCCTCGACGAATGTAATTACACAGCAAAGATATGGGACTGGGTGGCAGGCATCTTCCACCAATCCAATAGGACTCGAGGTAACATCAGCGCAACCATCAATAAATGGAATGAGATTTACAGTGAAAATAAAATGGTAAACCTCTGCTGGAACCTCATGCCAAGGACGATCATCTGGGCAATATGGAAAGAAAGGAACCAGTGCATCTTCAGGAATGAAAGCCTCTAGGAAGGGAAACTCAAGGAAGCAATAATCTCACAAATCCGAGAAACGATGCAGATCTGCAACTGCCAGACTGAAAGAGCACAACTCACAGGCCAGGACTCTTGAATCCTAGAAATTTTTCACCTAAAAGACGGGCACAACAGCACACAGGTAGGGCGGCCACCGCAACTCCAATTAGGAGAGCGCAACTGGACACCTCTTCCGGTAGGGTTCCTCAAGTTAAATTTTACAGGGCGGCAAAAGGAAACCCAGGAATGACAAGAATGGGAGGGGTGATCAGAGATAGTGGGGGTAACATAATCCGGTTGTACGATGGGAGCCTGGGAAACTCAACCAACAACGCAGTGGAATTTGGAGCCCTGGAGCTCGGTCTCGAAATTCTAAGCGGAGAAAGGATGACCAACACTATCATGGAAGGTGACTCCACCCTGGTCATGAACATGATGAAGAGACTCCAAAACAGCACCAGAGTGTGCAAGGTTCAGAAACACTGGCGCTTGGCACACTCCCTACAAAAAATCCAAGAGAATCTGCAAACGATTAACACTATGGAGGTGTGTTGGGTACGCAGGTTAGCAAATGGCCTGGCAGACAAAATTTCTAATGAGGGGGTTAGCAAGGAAGGACCAAAACTAGATACTACCTGGATCAACATCCCGCAAGAACAATTTAGAATGGACTGCACCCAACAAGCAACAAAAGATCTGGACAACAGCTTAAGAAAGGAAGGTCACATCTAGGAGGGTAGCGAAAGGCTCGAAGGACCTAGGTAGGATATGACTTCCCAACACTCAACTACCAATCAAAATGTCAGATCAAATTATACAACAGGCGAGGGTATGACAACAAGATCGTGTCAACAGTAAGATTTGCGGTGAAAGCATGTGGCAAAGTATCGTTGGCAAACAACAGGCAGTTAATGACATAATGAAAGAGGGATTGACACAAACCAGTTTCGATCCACCATGCCAAGGACCAGGTACGGGGAGTTTCCCAATAGGATATCAAGCGAGCAGGGGCAAGGGCCAGTACAAGAATAACAAGGGCCAGTACAAGAATAACGGTCGATTCATCATGATCATACGTACCATGACGAGGAAAAGGGATGGGAAGTTTCACCTCTATGGGCAGACCATGATTGGAAGGACGAGCCCGACCCAGGGAAAGTTCAATAAGAGAACAAACAGCAGGAAGAGAGGAAAACAAAAGAGCGCAATTATAAAGGCTACCAAAAGACACAAGGGCAGGGAAAGGAGGAACCCCCGAGTAGACAGGAATGGGTTGAGAACGCAGCAAAGGAGTAGCCATAGGCCAAAGGGGATGGTGCGAATGAAGCGAACGAACAACAAAAGAAACCCCCAGGGTAAGGGAACTTTGAACAATCCTTGCCAAGTTTCAAGGATGGAGCAAGCGGAAAAAGACGCAGAGGGCACCTTTCATACTCTGGTTGCACCGAAAGGAAAGGAAACCATTACCTGGATGGAGAAGGAAATCAATGAAAAGTGCAAGGGAAAAACATGGGATGCTCTGGCTCAGGAAGCGGACTGGGTAACTGACCTAGGAGCCACGCAGCCCAGGGAAACCCTCTACCAAAAAATGGTGGAGATGCCATGGCAAACAAAGATGTTGATTTTCAAAGTGAGCTCGAAGAGGGAGGACACCAGACGGGAGAACAACAAGGAACACACGAAACTACTGAACGAAATCTTGAGGTGCCTCAATATTCTGGAAACCATTACCAAACTGCTAACTGAGGTCGAGACGGACGAGAAATCCAAGCTGGAGCGCTTGGCTTCTCAATTCCACCTCTACCTACGCTACGTCCATCACATGGACATCATGCCAACCGACGGGAAAGGAGCGCCAACACATATCAGAAAGACTTGCACAGTCCCCCAAAAGGAGGAGAACAAGGGCCAGGTGGATGAAGGAAAGAAACATATCATCATCCTGGACTAGTGTCTGGTTAGTCTATTGTCAAGTTAGTCGGTTCAATCCTGTGTCAATCTCAGCTTCTATTACTATTATTTTTTTTATCCTTTTCATGGTTGTTGTGCTTATACTATAAAAAACTGGATATGGTAGGACTAGGTTGGTTTCCCATGGTGGCAGTCTAGTCCTACCCCTTGCCTATTTCAAAAAACGCAACTCGGGAGCCCCTAGTCTCGTTTCCTTTTTGGAAGACCAGGGAGTTCCCCTTTTTTGTATCATAACCACCCTTTAGTAATACAGGTTCTTAAACTCACTTACAAAAAAAAAAATAGTAGTTCTGGAGGCTTCCATAAATTAGTTGAAAATTTTCTTAATGGTTAATGCTTCATGAACCATTGGGATGCCCATAAGCATGGTATTGTCTATGAACTGCTAGTGGGAGGCTATAGAATCTTCACCATGAAGCTTGAGTCCTTTCAATCTGCCTTTGGCCATGTTAGCACTCTGTAAATTTCCCTGGTTGTGGAGTCAAGTCACAGAGGTAACCACAAACCAACTTGAGGCTAAAAGCTATCCCTTCCAACCTAGAGAGGGTGCTCTCTCTCTCTTCAAATCAATTAGTGAAAAGATTGATTTGGGATTTCTTCCAAATGATAGATCTCTAAAGCAAGATTGAATTTATAGAGTTGGTGGCAAGGTGGGTATAAATTCCATTGGGAAATGGGGTCATAACTTAGAGATCAACAAATTGTTGGACACCTGGTGAATTGGAAAATGGCTTATGAGAGGAAAGATAGAAAACACTTATTTATACCAATTAGATGAATTTTTAGTATAAATAACATAAATAAGACACTAATACCTCAGGGCATCTATCAAGGATGAATCTTAAGGTGATTATAGCAGAAAAATAATTGAAAATATATGCAACAGAGCATCAGGTTCAGATGAAGGCAAGTACATATATTTCACTTTAATATATAGAGGAAAGCATAAAACATAAATTTATTCTATAGTGATATCACATACACATTAGGAGCACAAGCATAAAGACGTGATAATCACATGTATCTCTGATGTCAAGTTCTAGGTACTTCTAGTCCAAAGATTTATTAATCTCAAAAAGATTTACAATATGCAGACAATAAAACTTCCTCACACACTTTCCAGCCTTGAGCTCATGTAGAAGCATAAAATATACACAAAAGTCACCTCATATCCTCCTAAGTTCGAATTCAACTGCCTCCCTAAGTCAAGCTACAGTTACAATATATTTTGGCAATAAAATCTGAACTAACTGCAAAAAAGGAGGAGTCAAAGTTGACTTCATTAAACACATATAACAACTTGATCAGAGAGACCTTTGAATCCCTATTTTGATGCTCTTTGACCCTTGAACTCGATGCAGATGAGATGGCATGATTTATGACATTTCCTTTTTTATATGGAGGTTATTTGGCTATTTTTTCAGAGTTGTGCACCAAGTCTACTACGCAACAGTAACCTATAGAAAAAACACAATAGATTGCACAGCAGATTGGGAAAATAGGGGTCAAAGATGACATCATATATCCAGAATAAAAATGGATTTTTCAAAACTGAGAGAGGTTGTTTTAGATGAACCAGTGCTTGAGAAAAATCACTCTCGGTTTTATAAAATTCCTCTCCAACTTCTCGAGATTCGCTCTCAAAGATAATGGCTAAAACAAGAAATCATTAAATATTGAAATTTGGAAAAATAGGTTGTAAATATCCATTAGTATATCCCAAACCATGATACCTATGAATAAACGGAGAGAGATTTGTGTTATATGGTCCATTATTGACAAAAACCTCTTTCAATTTTGAAAAATTTATTTCTAGTTGGTTAGAAACTGAGTTTTAAGTTGACCACTAAAACAGTAAAAAATGCAGCATCCCCTGCAGACTGTGCGCAGCATGTTGCGCAACGAGGGTTCTATTTGACATTTTGACCATTTATTTGGCTCCTTTTGATATGATATGGCGTGATAATGATGAAAATAAGCTTTTTTAATTCTTGTAAACCTGTGTCAACCCCTTACAAACATGACTTTATTCATTTCTCTCCAAAACCTTAATTTACTCAAAAATTCAAGATGGAGGTCTCACTATCAAACAAGCTGAAAACATTGCCCTCATTGATGTAAAATGATGATACTCACAGCATTCTTCAACTAGTTGAAAGTTACAAACCATAACCATAGGCTGACCTTCCCTTCCACTTTTCAAAAATGACCAAGACAGTTGCGCAGTAGACCTTGTTGCGCAATTGCAAAATTTTCTTTTTTGCTACTCATAATTGCTCTCAAGGGTTCTAAATTCTTTGTGTGAGTAAGATAACCAACACTCTTCCTTGATCAAAAAACACAGTGTGAAATGGATTCGCAAAGTTGAATGGTGATGGCTCCTTGATGAATAGAATTGGGATTTCATTGTCTTCATTGTCACCTTAAAAGCATGACATGGTCTTTGTGCGATCAAGGGAATGATTTTGACCCTTCTACACACATTCTACTCAAATGAAATTGAATCAACCTATTTATAGGACACTAAAATTGGCTCCAATGGGGATGGCGTCCTCCATGTGAGGTGTCAAAGAACAAGCAAACTAGTAGCCTAATCCATTGGGTTGATCCCAAACCGTTGATGTCTGCAACTTGTGACTTGTCTCTGCAAACTTGAAAGTCAAAACTGAATTCCATACTGAAACTAAACTATACATACTAATATTGAAATATGGAAACTAAATACTGTTGAAAACAAAATGAAGACTATTGAAAAAATGTTCAAACTGAGAGCTTATTCATATTGCTACCTACACTAAGCTACTAAATTAACTTTCCAAGTCAAGTGAAATCAAAAACCCAGTGCAGCCATACAAGTGCTTTGTCCATTGTTTGAGCTTTTTGCATGTCCTTCAGAGGCAAAGTGAGAAGCCTACTTGATGGCAATTCCAATGAAAACTTGCAAACAAATTCAATGCTGATAAAATCTAAAACTTTGGGACTATTTACCACCTGCAAGCATGATGCAAAAGGATATTCATAAGAATTAAAATTGATGTTGAGGTCATCCAACAGATTATGTCTCTTCTCTGGGTGATTTATATGTTGTGAATCCATCGTTTCATCTACATTTTTGCTCTCATACAAACATAATTTAGAGTTGTCATGAAAGGAATGAAAATCTATATAAACTTGTTGCAATAAAACCCTTGTTGGGATGAAAGACCTGGTTGATTCTAACACCAATTGATCATCAATTTTATTTTCAGATTTACAATTGATCATGGGTTGCAAATTTTGGTTGTTGAAACTCTCCATATAGCATGCTACAGGGTCATGAAACACATGAGAAGGGTGTTTCAATTTGTTGTCAATTTGTTCCAATGAGGTTATATGATCTTGCATTAGCTCACACCCCTTTGCTTCAGTGGTGATTTTGAAATTTTCTTTCAGCGGTTCAAATGAAGCAAAACACAAAGGCAAGGAATTTTCATCTGCAAAATCATCATTTTTCTCATTTCCATTGTCATAAATTCAATATGCAGGCTGAGTGATCTCATGGGACTGTTGAAACTGAACACTTCCTGATGGAGAACATGTAGTTGGATACTCTAGAAAATCAATATCATAATCATCATTATACTCATCATACCTTGGCAAAAAATCTACATCGGCAATGTCATCCACAAGGAAAAATATTGATACAACAACTTCCTCTTCAGTAGGCTAATCTACCAATTCATTTTCATGAAAGTTTTCAAATGAATACATAAAATAATAAACACCCTGCTATCTTGAGATGGATCAAAATTCAGACCAGAAGCAAAACAATTCGGGTCAGCAACTTCTTCTTGAATAGGTGAAATATACTTTTTTGCAAAAGCATCAGTATTAAAAACTTCAAGAAAATGCATGATATTATTAATCTTTTGCTCAAAATTGAGATCAGCGACTTTTTTTTCACATTCACTACCATGTTCTTCAGCATCCAACTCTTCATTTTGAATTTTTTTTGAAAACTTCCCACATGCTCAAAGATTGTCTTCAACCTATGAGCATCACTAAACATTTCTTGCAAGGACTTAGATTTTCTTTCCATCAAAAGAAATGAGAGATTTGGATGGAAGGATGTTGCATAACATGGCATAGTAGCAACTTCTGAAGGTTGGATCCTTTTAGGCATCTTGTAGTACAAATTAGAAAACCTCCTACTAAACATAAAGACTGTTTCATTTCTTTGTGTTTTCATGGCACTGAACTTAGAAAGGTATCGACCCAAGGACTTCCTTTCACCCCATAACTTTAGAAAATCATCCTTCAATTCTTCCCATGAGTTGATGATCTCGGGTTGTAAGTGTCTAAACCATTTCTTAGCATCTTCTTGCAATGATTGAGCAAAGGCTCTCATACAAACATCATCATGCTCAATTTCAAAGAAATATGCAAAATGATCAAAAGCATGGATATGTTTCTCAATTGTAGGGTTATCGGGTTCTCCATTGAATAGAGGTAGGTATTTATAGTGCTTTGGAGGAAAATCATGTAGAATATGGGGTAACTTAAGTGGTTTGTATCTCTCTTTGATCTTGGAGGGTTGAGGCTTAAGCATAGGAGATATGATATATGTTTGGGTATCTTGAGGCTTATCATGTTGATCATGTACATCATCTAATTCGAATGAAATCTCTTGGTCAATATCAGTTATGCAAGGAACATGAGATGTATTCACAACTTTAGAAGAAGCATATACAAATGTAGATTTATGGTCATCATTAGGATATAGCAAGTAAAGACAAATTATTTTAACGTGTTCAGGAAAGGACAAGAGGTAACTGATGAAAAAGAACAAGATCTCTTGGAAAAAACCGAAGCTTTGATACATGGTTTTCCCACGATGTCCTTCCATGTCTTTGTCAATGGATCTCGTCCCCTAGTGGAGTCTTTGAATCTTATTGAAGAATGATTGGAGTCGCCAGGTGAATGGTACAGACTTCTTTATGTTTGACCTTTGTTCACCATCATAAGTCAAATCTAATCTTTGTCATTTTATCCTAGGGAAGATTTCACCTTCGCTCCCCGGTAGTGGCGCCAAAATGTTAGCACTCTGTAAACTACCTTGGTTGTGGAGGCAAGTCACAGAGGTAACCACAAACCAACTTGAGATTGAAAGCTATCCCTTCCAACCCAGATAGGGCTCTCTCTCTTCAAATCAATCACTGAAAGGGTTGATTTGGAATTTCATCCAAAGGCTAGATCTCTAAAGCAATATTGAATTTATAGAGTTGGTGGCAAGGTGGGTGGAAATTCCATTGGGCAATGGGGTCATAGGTCAGAGATCAACAAATTGTTGGACACTTGGTGATTTGGAAAATGGCTTATCAGAGGCAAGATAGAAAACACTTCTTTATACCAATTAGATGAATTTGTAGTATAAATAACATAAAGAAGACACTAATCCCTCAGGGCATCTATCAAGAATGAATCCTAAGGCGATTATAGCATAAAAAAGAATTGAAAATATATGCAATAGAGCATCAGGTTTAGATGAATTCATGTACATATATTTCACTTTAACATATAGATGAAAACATAAAACATAAATTGATTCTATAGTGATATCACATACATAGTAGGATCACAAGCATAAAGAGGTGATAATGACATGTATCTATGAGGTCAAGTTCCATGTACTTCTGGTCCAAATCTTTATTAATCTCAAAAATATTTACAATATGTAGACAATAAAACTTCCTCACACACTTGCCAGCCTTGAGCTCATGTAGAAGCATAAAATATGTACAAAAGTCACCTCCTATCCTCCTAAATCCGAATTCAAATTCCTCCCTAAGTCAAGCTACAGTTACAATATATTTTGGCAATAAAATCTGAACTAACTGCAAAAAATGAGGAGTCAAAGTTGACTTCATTAAACACATATAACAACTCTATAAGAGAGACCTTTGAATCCATATTCTGATGTCTTTTTACCCTTGAACTCGATGCATATGAGGTGGCATTATTGTTGACCGTTCCTTGTTGATCTGGAGGTGATTTGGGTGCTCTGTCATAATTGCGCATCAAGTATGCTATGCAACAGTAACCTACATCAAAAACCCAACAGATTGTGCAACAGAGTGAGAAAATAGGGGTCAAATATGACATCATATATCCCAAATAAAAATATTTGTTTTCAAAACTAGAGAGGTTGTTTTATATGAACTAGTGATTGATAAAAAAAAGTCTCTCGACTTTCTAAAAATTTTCTCCAAATTCTCGATATTTGCACCCAAAGATAATGACTAAAACAGGAAATCATTAAATATTGAAATCTAGAAAAATAGGTTGTAAATATCCATTTGTATATCCCAAACCATGACACCTGTGAAGAAACGGAGAGAGGTTTTTTTTATCTAGTCCATTTTTTACAAAAAACTTTTTCAATTTTGAAAAATTCATTTCCAGTTGGTGAGAAACCAAGTTTTAAGTTGACCACTAAAACAGTCAAAAGCACAACATCCCCTGCAGATTGTGCATTGCAAGTTGCGCAGCAAGGGTTGTATTTGACATTTTGACCATTTATTTGACTTTTTTTTATAATATATGGTGTGATAATGATGAAAATAATCTTGTTGAATGCTTGGAAACTTGTTCCAACCCCTTGCAAAGATGAATTTATTCATTGCTCTCCAAAACCTTAATTTACTCAAAACTTCAAGATGGAGGTCTCACTATCAACCAATCTAAAAACATTGCCCTCATTGATGTAAAATGATGATACTCACAGAATTATTCAACTAGTTGAAAGTTACAAACCATAACCATAGGTTGACCTTTCCTTCCACTTTTAAAAACTGACCAAGACAGTTGCGCAGCAGACCTTTCTGCGCAACTGCAAAATTTTCTTTTTTTCTACTCATAATTACTCTAGAGGGTTCAAAATTCTTTGTGTGAGTAAGATATGATATAACCACTTACCAACACTCTTCCTTGATCAAAAAACACATTGTGCAATGTATTTTCAAAGTTCAATGATGATGGCTCCTTGATGACTAGAATTAGGGTTTCATTGTCTTCATTGTCACCTTAAAAGCATGCCATGGTCTTTGTGGGATCAAGGGCATGATTTTGACCCTTCTACACACATTGGACTCAAATGAAATAGAATAAACATCTTGTGCTCTTTGTGTTCCTTGTGGTGATGACTTGTTGATGATATATTGTTGATATATGTTGTTGATATGTTTTGACATTTAACTGGTTATAAATGATAGAGATGATTAATGAGTTAATGGTGATTGTTAACTAAGGAGTTTTGGGGAAAAGAGCCCTACACTGTTCNCTCTTTCAATGTAGTCGATGTGTCCAACAATTGGTATCAGAGAAGGCCTTCACTAAAATACTTAACAAGCTTGAAGGAGATCCATAGACACACAAATGGATGATGAAATACCAATCCTTGATAAGGAAAACTATTCTACTTGGATAATAGAGATGAGAGTGTATTTGAAGACAATGGGAGTAGCTATTTGGAAGGCAGCCATCGGTGGATCAGTTAAGTTGAAGAACAAGTCAAAGTTTGCAGCTCAAAGGGAAGGAAAGAATAATGATGCATTGGCTCTTAAGACCATTCTTAGTGGACTCTCAAGCCCTATCAAAGAAAGCATGGAACAATGCACTTCCACCAAGGATCTATTGCTAAAGCTAGAGGAGACATATCAAATCAAGAAGGAGAAGGAAGATATTGAAAACCACTCCATCAAGATTATCAAAGGTAAAGAATCTCCAAAAACCCTTGATTGTATTATTTCTAAATGTGATCTTGAAAACATTTCAAATGAAGACAAAGAATCAAGTGATAATGTTG
>ML790846.1:336224-350712 GCA_009831015.1 Picea engelmannii
TGAGGACATGCAACAAGTTAAGTTGGGGGGCATGTTGGGACTCAGAAATGTCGTATTTTCATCCATCTTTCCCTTCACTATTCCTTACATTTCATCGCCCAATTAAACCTTCATCATATCATTTTCATAAATACATTTGGGTTACACATTATTATTTTCCACTTTATTCATTTTAGTATTAAAAGTGAATTTATGATTAAATATTAGAAAATATACATGTTTTCATATATATCTCAATTATGTTTGAGCTTTGTAATGTGTAGGAATATGTGGATGATTAATTCAAAGAGACTTCTCGAATATCTCTTCCATCATTCCAAAGGAGATAATTATTCAAGCCTCTTTTCAAGGAGAAGATCATGGAGATTTGATTAGAATATCTTATCTAAGATATATGAGAGATATGTGTGAGGATTTGAAGGGATCATATCTTGTAATAATGGGAAAGTAGTTGAGAGTGGTTGAGAGAATAGTGGATCTGTAATAATGAGATGGTTATCTTATCTTCAAGGTTCTCATGTATAAAAGAGAGTGCTCTCTCTTCATGTGGGAAAAGGAGAATTCAATTAGGATTCAAGCTTGAGTTTTTCGGAATAGTCTTGTAATTAGGAGAAGGGGATTCTTAGCTTTGTTATTCTTTCATGTTTTGTGATTTGACTATTGTAATATAATTCGACATTGATATATTGTGTGAGCTCACATATGTCATTGTTGTTAACTCTTCACATGTTGTATTTCCCTTATGCAATTTCATGCTTTCCTAGTTAGTGTTTCAATGCTTTCTTAGATTAGTTTGATTTCAGCAACATAGATTAGATTAGATTAGTTCTACTTCAGTCCTACACAAACAGTGCATGTGCTTCGTCAGTTTACGTACCCGGGGTTGACAATTAAATAGTTGGGCAAGTACTACAACGTTATTATAACGACATATATTTCGCCTAATAACGAGCATGGTTTTCCTCTCTATGGAAAGCTCATTAAAAAATAAAACAGAAGCTACGAGCATAGTTTCTCTTCTCTGTGTCAAGCTTGTTAAAAAATTAAATAGAGGCTACGAGCATAGTTTTCCTCTCTATGGCAAGCTCGTTAAAAAATGAAACAGAAATCTAGGGATTGAACCCAAAACCTTGAGCATAGTTCTTTTCATGTGTCAAGCTCATTAAAAAATGAAACGGTCACCTCTCCCGTCAAGTCGAGTCTTTATCTAGATCTCGTAGATGTTGAGTCAAGTCTTTCGTTAGGTCTCGTATTTCAACCTTCATTTCATCCACCCTTATCCTTTTTCTCCATCTAATACAGAAATTGGTGACAACCTCAAAGTCGGTGAATGAATTGAAGCTTGGGGGGAATGTCTCCAGCCTTTGATTATCATTCTAGAGTTAAGCCACTAGTTTTTCAAGCTGGGGGAAGAGTACTAACCATCCATGGGTATCCCAACCTTTGGAATTTACATTGGGAATTTACAAGCATACTTTAATTTTGTTTCAAGCTTGTGTAAAAATGAAACCAATATCGAGATTAGTCTTTGTTCTTTCTCTCGCTCGTAAAAAATATGAGAACGCAATCGAGTAAACTTTTATCTCTTTTTCAGACTCGCATGGATACACGAAAAAGGCACACCCTAGAGTCGTCTTTAAGTTCTTTTCAGACTCTCTAAACATGAAAAGATTGTCGAGTGATCTTGCTTCCTTTCACACTCGTTAAAAGGTTTGAAAGGGCATCTAATGAGTGGTAGTTTATCTCTTTTTTGACCTCGCGAGACTAACATTACGAAAAAGGACACACCTTGAGTCATATTTAAGTTCTTTTCAGACTCTCTAAACATGAAAAATCACCGAGTTTACCTTCTTTGGACTCATTAAAAAAATCATACATTTAAGGGCCCATATGGGACTGAACCCTTACTTCTTCCAGTTTGTTAAACAAAGGAAGAGGGACTTACCGAAGGTGAGTTATATCGAGAATGTGTTATCCCCTCCTCGAGCTCGTTAAATTAAAAAGAGGTACTCATCTATCTAGATGGAGGAAAATTTTGAAGGAAGAAAGCCAAGCAGTTTTTGAAAACATCACAAATCACTCTTACGGTCGCCCTTGAACACGGGACTTTGTCTTTGCATACATTTTAACCCGCTGAACCTCTGCACTAAACCAATCCTCTGAGTTTCTTTACTCCTTTGGGTCATCCGACGAAAGTCACTGTATCCACTGCATTATCACGTTTTGGTCCATGTTGTGTTTTTGTTGTTGTGCCTCAATGTTCAAGGGAAGTATCTTCCTCGAGAGTCAACCATCAAAAATTTCCTGTTTCAATACCCGTGTTAGTCCATGTTCATTTGATCCACCAATTTACATATTTGTGTCAGTTTCATGTCGTTGATGGGGGATACATCAAGGCCCTCCTTCGACGAGTCTGTTCCTGTCGACTTCATTACATTATCTGGGAATTAGACTCAGAAACCAGTTAGTACCTTGGGACCTGCATGCCTCAATGGCATACCTCCTCGCTTCCGACAATCGATTTACATCATTGAGTTCTAATCAGATGATTCCACGGATGTTCAACTTCAGCTCATCTATTCACATTTGTTGGAGTGTACTAGGGTACCTTGGGAATCATTGACATCAATGGTGATTTCCCTTGCACTTGTTAACGGTTTACCTCATTGACCGGTAATCAAGTGGTTTCTGCCATGTTCAACATCAAGACATCTATTCACATGGTTAGATTCGTACTACATCAAGATCGGTAAGAAGGCCCTGGGTTGAGTGATCACTCTGATATGTACTTTACCTAGGTTGCGACAGAGTTTCTATTGAATATTGACACATATATTGTCACATAGATCCACTTTGTATTGGTTTGTGGCTATCTCTTGTCGTCTTGTAGATCCACTGTGTATTTTTCGTGGCTACGATCAGTTCATGTCATGGGAGTATAGATCCACATTGTATATTTGGTGGCTATATTTTTTGTTAATATAGTTATGGATCTGCGGTGTATCTTATGGCGGCCATACCTTGCAAGTCTTTGTCACCCAAGCATAGGTATGTTTGCCTTGGGTTTGAAACATATCATAATATTTGTTTGATGGTTGTGTGCAGCTTCTACCAGGTTCTTTGAGTCCATACCCTTGCTCGAAAAAGTCTACAAAGTACTTCAGTCATCAGTTTTCGTCTTCTAACTTCGCACTTTGGGGGACAATCTGTTACACATCAAAATTACTCACTTCAATGATGACCTATTGTCATCATTACAAGTGTCGCATTTTGGCCTCAAGTGTCGTAAACATCATACAGTCATCTTGCCTATTTCATGTCTCAAACGACATCAGAAAGAAGGAGAAATCATCTGATGAAGAGTACAAAACCTTTCTTTGAGAAAACCACTTAAAAATTAATTTTGAAGGGCAGTGGTCCCCTACCCACTGAGAGGGAGTGCTAGCGCTCCCTGACCTTCTTTGGGGGAGCGTTGTAGCACTATATATACCCTTATAGGGGAGCTCTAGGATTTTTTGAAGAAATCTTCGATAGCACTCCCCTACCCACTAGCAAGGAGTGCTAGTGCTCCCTGCCCTTCTTTGGGGGAGTGTTGTAGCACTCTGTGCACCATTCTGGGGGAGCGTTATGTTGTTGAGAAAATCAGGGGAGGATCCCCCTTATCTCTAAAATTAGTTGGATTCAAATCTGAGGTCAAGGATGGATCTTAGGGAGGATCCACAACTGATGGAGAAATATCCTCAACCTATCCCAAGAATCTCTAAGGTGGTTAGGCCTCTTTAAGCTTATATAAGGAGGCCTTCTCATGGTGAAGGAGAGGGAGAAATTGAGAAATACCTAACTTATGATCTCATAAGGAAGGAGACATTAAAGGCATCAAACTTATGATCTCATAAGGGAGATAATCAGTGAAGCGTAGTCATTTTGTTTGTGGATCATTTGAGAAAAGGGTTGGACAAGGAGAGCTTGGTGAGGTTGTTGCATCTACATCAAAGGTCTGTAAGTATCTCTATTGAGTTCTCATTAATACATGTGCTTGGCCTGTTTCCTTCAAGATTGTGTATGCCTACATGGACTTGTCTTTAATGGATAGATATAGTTTCAAACTAATCATAGTAGAATAGGAAGCATGCTTTGTCTTTCATTGGATTGCAGGACCTGTTGAAGAGCTTGTGGATCAGAGATCAACTTGGAACTCGGAGAGGACAAACATTGTAAAAAGGTACATCTTCTTCCTCTTCTCTATAGATTAGTTTAGCCAGGTTTAAAGGGATGTCAGTGACCAAAGTTAGCACCTTTCTGTCTTGATCTTAGATATTTAGGATCCAAGAGGGAATCCATCTGTCTGCAAGGGGATTTTCCTGTAACAATGCCAAGGAGGTTAAATTCATAACCCATTGAATCCATTGCTCTAAGAATCCAAAGGCTAGAAGGATGCGCTTGATGTAGTTCCAGCTTAGATTTTTAAAGGCCTTAGACATGTCAATTTGAGCATCATACCTACATTTTTTGTTCTTTTCAAAGAGTGAATCATCTCATGGGCCACTATAATATTTGTCTACCTTCAACATATCTTGACTATTCTAGGGAAATGAAGCTAGTGAAGAGGGTTTTGAGCCTGTTTGCAATGATTTTGGATATGAATTTGTAGATCACATACACAGGGAAATGGGAAGGAATTTTCTAGGGTATTCAACTTTTTCCTCTTTGGAGATCAAAGTTAGGAAACTAGAGTTGAGTGTAGGAAGAACGTTTAAGTATTGACTTGAGTCCTCTACCACTTCAAGAAAATCTTGTTTGACAATAGACCAACAAGAATGGAACAAGTTTGTTGTGAAACCATCTAGACCGGGGGATTTACCTTTTGGCATGTCTAGGACTTCCTCCTCCACCTCCTCCAAAGTGATATACCTCATTAGTGCATCATTTTTCTCTCTGGTAACTAGCTTTGGGATGTGTTGAGTGATTTTGTTGATAACTTCAAGTCGATTGGGTTGTGGTTCCTCTAACATAATGTAATAGTATTGGATCAGTTATGTTTCAATTTATGCATGCTTAGTGATATTGTTTCCCCGGTTGTCTTTGATCATCGTAATTCTATTGTGGTATCTATGTGGGATCATTGAATTGTGGAAAAACTAGGTGTTGTGTTCCTTGCTTAAAATCCATTGGACCCTGGAATTTTTCCTCCAAATTTGTTCCTCTTGTTTGTTTCTTTGAGTCAGTTGGATATTCATATTAGTTTCCTCCACTATGAGATCATATGTTCTTCATGTTAGCATCATCTGATGTTGGATGCATTCCATCTTTTCTTCAAGTCATTTTTTTGGCCTGGAAGATGTCTTGAAACTCTTCCTTATTCCAAAGTTTTTTCTGATTTTTAAGTTCTTGAGTCTTTGCTAGAACATGGGGCTACTGGTTGGAATGGAAACTTCCTTCCACCACTTGGTGATGTTTGCTTGAAATGATGGATGTTCCAACCAGAATGCCTCAAATCTGAATGGTTTGTTTTTAGGGCATGCTTTAATGTCAATATTTAAGAAGATTATCCATTGATCAGATCCATGGCAAGGGAGAATTGTGGCTTCTATTGCTAATCCCATATTCAACAAGGAATATGAGATTAGGAATCGCTCCAGTTGGGAGGATATTTTTCGTATTCCTCTCATATGGTTTTTCCTGGTATGAGTACCATTTATTGTGTCCCAGTAAACCATTTGAAGGGCTCGCATGGTTTCTTTGAATTTTTTAGAGTCTAGATCTAGACGCCTAATACCACCATGTTTTTTAGCGAAGGAGGTTATCATGTTGAATTCACCCCCTATGACCCAGTGGTTATTTTAAACTATATTCCTACCCCTTACCAGAGCTGGAAGGGAAAGGTATTATCTGAGGCAAGGTTATGGTATTCAATGAACTAACTTGGCTCATAAAATTCCCTTAAACCCTCTCAGGAAAATCAATATGTAATGGTTATTTAAGGGAAGAGTAAAAATGGTTCTAGAGTTCCTTATAAGCCAAGGTGATGTGAACTAATGAAAATCCTCTTATAAACAGAGGGGATAAAGTGAAGTTCATTATCTTGTAGGCTTCGGAGGAAGTTGTTTTTTTCCAACAGTATTTGTGGCCCATAGAAGTTGGAGATGAAACATGAGTCATATGATCCAATTAATTGAAAAGTGTTTGAGAGTGAGCATCTAATAGAAGAGAAATTGTATAGAAGGATATCCTTGAGGTCCCAAATGAGCGTCATCCCTCAAGAGGCTCCATCGGCATCTACGACAATCAATTAGAAACTTGTCCAACATTTGGAGGCTATCATATTGAGTGTTTCATTTCAACATTTGGTTTCCAACAGCACAAGTATTGTTGGATTTTCTTTAAGGATCTTATTCATTAGGATTCTTTGTTTGCTTGAGCTATTAATCCCTCTTAAGTTCCAGGAAATTATCTTCATTAAGAGTTTGGTGGAGTGGCTTGGAACTTCTACATCATGAGCGTAATTTTTCCTAAGTTGACTAAGAATTCACCTAGGTCTTGTAATAGTTGCTTATTGCTTCGACGTCCTCTTTTTCTTTCCTACTTTAGTTTACGAGATTCCATTGAAATAAAAAAAAAATTATACTTAATGACGAATAATTTGTGTGATTACCTCAAGGAGCAATTGTAGGTTTGTCCTTGGATTAAAGAAGGGTTGTTTGCGGGAGATGAATTTGTTTCTCTGGAATGGAGTTGGTCTCTCCTCTGGCGCATGCATCAGTCATTCCTTGTAGGTCCAGTTCTCCAAGTTCCATATATTCTCATTTTTCCTACTTCTCATTGCCTTATTTTATGTGGCCATGTCTTTGTCGTCTTCTATAATGATGTTATCAGTGCCTGATCATTCTACCTCTTTTCATGTTTTTGGCCCTGAACTAGTTGTGAGTGTTCCTCCGATGCATGATGACCCTTTTTTATCAAGTTGGATTTTCCTACCTTCAGGATTTTCTCCTGGATTGTTGAGATTACCTTCAAGTTTTTAATGATCTTGGGGCCTTATGGGTTTGTCTTCGAGACGGGTTTTCTAAGTGATTTCCTTTTATTAGTGAATTTCTCAAAACCCTCCTCATCTTTATCATGTAGGTTATTCGCAAAGTCCTATGGAGCATTCAGAGGACAATCCCAGAAGAGATGTCCATGTGCATGGAATTTTCGGTAGCGAAAGAGGATGTGCCCATAGGATTCTGGATGTTGGGTCCTCCAGGGAAAGAGAAACCAAATATTACCATACTATAGACTTATAATGGCACACAGAGATGCTTCTAGGAAGATCCATGACTGAAAAGAAGGTTGTTTACAATGCCTTTTCAATGGAGCTAGAGCACGGTCATCTTTTGCTCAAGGTGTTGGATAGGAAAATCAACATCTTGTCCGAAAGGATTGCAGCCGTCAACTTTGGGGAGCCCTGCGATGACCAACCAAAGGTGAGTAGGGATGTAAAATTATGAATGTTGGTAACACTTTCGTGAGAGTCGGGTCACAAAAATTGATAATGGTCATTTTTCGATTGAACCCTTTAACTTTTTCGGTCAAACAAATCACACAAACTTTTATCCAAAATAGTTTTTCAACTGAAAAGCACCAGAATGGATGGACGTGGAAATTTTAATGGAAATTTAGTGTTTTCATTAAAACTAATTTTCCGTCAAACTATTACTTCGGCCAAAAACTTGCAACTATGGCATTGTTCATAAAACTGTGAATTCTCTTCAACTTACTCCA
The DNA here is from genome assembly GCA_009831015.1 of Picea engelmannii. NCBI lineage: Eukaryota > Viridiplantae > Streptophyta > Pinopsida > Pinales > Pinaceae > Picea > Picea engelmannii. The sequence continues at coordinate 343,986 of ML790846.1, forward strand.
ACTTTGGATCTAACGGGCTCTTTAAAATACTTTGAGTCTAGTTTCGTAACTAACACCAACATTTTTATAATTGAAACTACTTTCATTTAATATAATTTGTATTCAGTTTAACTGTGTTTTAGTAATTTTAATTAATTTTATAAAAAATGTCTACATATTATTTTTAGTTGATATGATGATTTAGTAAAATGAAAAATCAATATCTGCAATACACGATAGAAAATTATGAAAAAATTATATTACAAAACCTTTCACTATCCTTTTCAAAAGGGTATTTTTTATATTTTATTTTTACATAAAAATTAAGGCAGATACATGGTTTCGCACTAAACGTGTTTACTATAGTCATACTTTAATAGAGTTTTTTTCAATTGTTGCAACATATTTCATTTTTAATAAACAAAAGTTTAATAACGAGCACATTCACATCGAAAAACATAAATCATTATGAGTCCCTTCATTTTTAAAGAACATACTGTCAAACAATCGCTAAATTAACATATCACATGTCAATAAAAAAAATTCAAAAAATAACCAATAGAAAACTAACAAAATTCATGACAAGTTTTGTTTTTACTGTGAAGTGAAATTCTAAATAAACACTTTTGTTTACCGAGAGTTGAAAAAATGGTGAAAATATGTTTTATTTTCTCAAAAAACAAGGAAAACATACACCCGCATTCATGATTTTATAAAATTATGTTAGATGTTTTTTGGTCAGACATTGTTTTGTTTTTGGTCTGGTTTCCCAAGAAGTAGGCCAGTAGCAGAACCTCTGTAATTTTTGTCAATACTTCTTAATATATAGAATAGATAGCTTATATATATATATAAAGAATTATTGATACTAGATTAATACCATAAAGACATATAATATCATAGTACTAAAGTATTAATGGAGTATTATTAATCTTAGGTTATATAGAACTTAAAATACTATTAAAGTATATAAAAATAATAGATATTATAGAGTTATTAACATTAAAGTATAATAGTCCTCGTGTGGGGTGTTCGTGATGTAAACCCCAGGGAGACCCCTCCCCAAGGATGACATTAATGGAAATTACAAAGTGGCTCCCACCAGCTCAGCGATCGTACCTAATGAGGATCCTCCAACTAGCACACAACTCTAGCATTTAAGGCACAACAACTCTCCCAAAACTGATCGAATGGTAAGCCATGTGGGATCCCATGCGTCTTTTGGTCCATCTCCTGGCTTGTATCCCATTCAATGTCACCACTTGGATGGGAAACTTAATGACATTAACTACTCATCCTCGAGCCGATTCTTGGCATTCTCCACACACGAATAACCCTCTCATGCTAAGCTCTGCAATAAAAATAATGGACCCAAGCCAAAGAAAATGCTCAATGCCTACTCTACAAATTGAAAATCCTACTCTTGAAACCAGCATCCTTCGCTCCAACGTTGGTGATTGGCAGCCTACTTGTCTGCTCTCGCACTTGTATCATCCTTCTCTCCACACTTTAGTCTGCGTTATCATGGGTCTGTGGCATGGATATCCAATACAATATCGTCGAGGCTCGGGGGATCTAGAAGCTTCCTCCTTCCGACAATAGGGAATACCAGTCTCCATAGTGCAGCAAGAGGCACACAACACAGCCAACAACTATCAAAGTAACAATCCTCGTCATTTTCAACAGAGTCTGGAAGAAGTCAAAGTTGTTTTCAGCCTAGAAAGAGACATGAACACAAACTATGAAGTGGAGGAGACTACAATTCATTGGGTTTCAAATGTAGGGCATACCAGAGTAAGGGAGACTTGCTACTGGAAGATAGTAGAATTATACTGGAATATTAAAACCTTCATGTTCCAAATGCTCCAGACAAGGGAGGCGCCCAAAATGTAATTCAACTTCAGCTTGATGGTATTCACCTATTGGTCAAAGAGATTCTTACTCGTCTTCCTCCTGCTTCAAAAAATCAGGTAGCAGCTCGCAACCAGCAATATGGTCAAGGAAATGTTCAATGAGACAATCCCACGGGTGCCTCAGTAGATCCTTCTACTCTCTAAATTTTGGTACCTTTCAAGTCTTCTTTTTTTGATGAAATGTTAGACAGAAATCAGAATAGGCGTGTTAATTCTATCAAATTTCCTCATAGGGTATCTCTGGTACTTCTAGTTTTTAAAGTTTTCTAGAGAAAATACACACAGTATATTTGGACAAATGATATTCTCCTATGTTGTTGGTCTGGTTTCCCAAGTGGTAGGCCAACAGCAGGGAACTTTTGTCTGTATGATACTTTGAAAAATCAATAGAATTTTAACCGTGAACTTCAAAAAAAAAGGCATTAAAGTATAATAGGTAATAAAAATATAAAGTAAAAATTAGGTTAAAACCTTTTAGAGCATTATAGAATCACAGAACCAACTTATTATTAATGAATTATTAATATAAGGTTATCTAGGACATGGAACCTTAGATGTATTCTTACATACTAAAATCCAAACTCAAGGGGGGAAGAAAAGGAAGAAACACAATAAGGAGAGGCAGGACCAAAGACCAGGAAGGAGAACTAAGAAAATAAGGGAGGAAGAAATAAGGCAAAAAAAGGGGAAGGAAAGAAACAAACCGGAAACTTAAAAACCTAAAAACCAGAGCTAAGAGAGAAATCAGTAGAGAAGAAAAAGAAAAGGAAGAAGGAGAGAAAAAAAGACACAAATGAAAGAAGAAGGAAGAGACTTACCTTACTCTACTTGTTCACTCTATTGTTGATTAATGGAAGCCAGTTCTCACTGATCTCCAGGCCTCCATCCCTATTAATATTGTTAAGGTGTTTAATGATTTCAATGGCTTCAATAATTTTGCGCTTAAAGTAGTGATCATCTTTAGCCAAGATTTTAGAATCTTCCAGACACACATGATGCTTGGCTACATAGGAATGATCAGTTAAGGTCGAGGTACACGTGTGGAAATTCTTGATATTAGCTCTGTTATCTTTGATCCTTACTTGAAAATGTCGTATTGTTTCTTTGATATAACAATTACCACAAATATCACATCACCTTATAGACTCCTTTATATTGGTGGTGGTCTGAGATGTCTTTAACTGATCTCATCTTTTGTCTTATGGTTTCCAATGGTTAGAAGGATGTCATAATTTATTTCTTTCTTGAAACTTTGGAAATCTTATTAGTGACTCCTTTGATATAGAGGACGTAGGTTGTCTTGTCAAGGTGATTGTTTCTAGAATTTGGCTCACCTCTTGTCCTTTACAAGGCTCTATTGATTTACAGCTTAATATATTTACTCTTATATCCTATGCTTTTGAAAACCTTGGTAAGGTGATCTTTCTCCTGATCCAAGTGTTCTTCATAAGAGATCCTAATAGCCTATGTGGCTAGGGTGTTTAGAACTCCCATATTTTTGGTGGGATGGTGATGAGAACTTGCATATAGATAGCTCTCATTATGTCTTTTATTTATATGGACTTAATGTCCCAAGTATCCATCTTTTTCTCTATGAATCAGCACATTAAAAAAGGGAATGTTGGTGTTATCCTCTAACTCCATGGTGAACTTGATATCATTTTAAAGGTCGTTAAGGTTCTCAATGAATTTGTTGAGATCATCCCTCCCATGAGACCACACTACATTAGTGTTATTTACATACCTTTTCCATCTCTAAGGTTTCAAGGGGTATGTGTTCAGTGCCCTTTCTTCAAAATTTTCCATAAATAGGCTAGCCATAATGGGGGACAAAGGAGACCCCATTGCTACACCACTCGTTTGTTCATAGAATACTCCTTAGAAGTTAAATAAGGTCGATCGAAGGTAAACTTTTGCTAATTTGGCAGTTTCGTGGTCGGTGACTTCCTTGATAATACTAATGGCTTCGCCAAGGGGTATTTTTTTGAAAAGGGAAACCACATCAAAGTTGATGATGGTGTCATCATGTTCCACCCTTTCATTCTTTATTATTGTTATGAAGCCAAAATAATCCTTGATAAGTGAGTTTGTCTTGCCAACCAAGGGGCATAGAGTCTTTGCCACATATTTCGCTAGTTGATAAGTAGGAGAACCTATGGTGTTCACTATTGGTCTAAGGGGGATTTCTTCTTTACGAATTTTTGGAAGACCGTGTTTACTAGAGGCCTTTTTCTTCAATTCAAAAAGGTACATTGGAAGGGAATAGAAGGATCAGATTTAGGTTTCTTTGGTCAGGTTTCAATGCAAGGAAAGGGTGCCTTTGGTAAAGTGGCAAAGGTTGGTGGTTCTAAAGGATCTGGGAGGTTGGGGATGGAAAAAACAAATTATCTTCTCAAAAGATTTGGTATCCAAGAGTGTTTTTATACTCATTCAAGGAAATGGAGTTTAGTGTAACATTGTGCTTCAGAAGTACATTTTGCCCAATTTTGTTGAATATTGGAATATAAGTCCTAAGCAATATTCATAATGTTTCTATTATGTGGAAAGTAGTTGTGTTAGCCTTTCCAGTAATTGGTAATTGGATTTCTTGGAAATTTGGGACTAGAAAAAAGTTAAGAGTAGGGGAGGATCATGGGATTGGATGTGGTCCAAATTTAAGATTACCAAATCACATGATTCATCATCTAAGAGAGAGAGAGAGAGAGAGAGAGAGAGAGAGAGAGAGAGAGAGAGAGAGATAGGTATTTTTTACTTGATTCAAGTAGCATACCTTGAATTGACTGCAATTTGGAGTCAAGAATGGAAATATTCTAGGGATATTGGTTTTAGAGGAGAGGATGTTGGAATTTGGGATGATTTTGTTGGGAAATTAAAATCTATCCATGTTAGGATTAGAGATGAGAATGATTGTTTGACTAGGTCCAAGAATAATTCTGAAGATTATACTCCTAAGGATGGGTATAGGATTCGAAGCTTTGGAGAGGACTAGGGGGAACAAATGTGGTGGTGGAAGGAAGTGTGGAAGTTCAAATTCCCATAGAAGATTTGTTCCTTCATGTGGTTTTTTCTCAACAACAAATCCCTCACCTGGGATAACCTTCAGAAAAGAAATAAGCATGGTTTTGGGAGATGTTGTTTGTGTAAGGTAAGTGAAGAATCGAATTTCCATCTTGTTATGTCTTATGCATTTTATGTTCAAGTATGGAAGGTTTCAAAGGATTTAACTAGTTTACTGAATGTATGGTCTAGAGCAACCATTAAAGAAGGGTTAAAGGCTTGGAGTGAAAATAACAGCACAAAATGTTTCAGGTCTCTTCTTGTGATAGTTTCTTATGGAATCTAGTTATCAAGGAACTCTAGCATCTTCAAAGATAAATGCATTCTTCCTTTGCAATGTGCTACATGGGCTTATGCTATTTTAGCATGTTATATTTATCTAAAGTGAGTAAATATTAGAATACATATTGTAGTAAAACAAATTGATAAAACAAATGATGGGCCTATTTTGATGGTGCCTCACAAGGGGACCCTAATATATACGATGTTGGGGGGATATTATTTCAATAGGATTCTCTTTTTTTTCACTTAAAAGTAGGTTTGGGATTTGGTTCAAATAACCAAGCAAAATTAATGGCTCTTAGATTGAGTTTGATGTTGGATTCAGAAAAAGGTGTAAGGAGGCTTCAAGTTCTTGGAGATTCCCTTCTAGTGATTAAATGGATGAAGAAGGACTATGCCCAAAGGAACTTCATGTCACTTTTTGACCACTATTTGATGAGGTATTTGGTTTAGTTCATGGTTTTGAACATATCTCTTTTTATATTATATATAGGGAAAGGAATCAAGTTGCAGATGGCCTATTAAAGGAAGGTGTTCTCTTGGCTCGTGGTGTATGGAATATTATGGAAAGTATTGATGGACATGTCTCTGAGTTCCTACATCCTCCTATTGATTAATTTTGTAACATGCATACGTTTTGCGGGCTTTTCAGTTGGTATACCTGATGGGTTTTTGGAAATTTTGTAATTTTATGGCTACTGCTATGTCTATATATGGGGACTATTGAGTTAAAGTTGGAATTCAAATTGGTGGTTGTTGACGCAAGGAATGGTTATATCCTCACTCAAGCATTTTTGAATCTCACTAGGATAGGTGAGATAGGTAGGATTATCACCTTGGGATTATAGCCTGTCAAAAATATCAATCAACCCTTAAGAAACAAGTTCTTGGTCATGATGTTATTATAAAATCTGTATGCTTTGATGTAAAGTAAATTTTAAAAATAGAAAAAGTTCTTGCAAATAAAATTTATAAACAATTTAACAAGTAAATGCAAGATAACATAAATCTAAAAAATTCAATAAGCAACAAATCTCAAAAATGAGAATAAATCGATAATGATTTTATGGATATCTTTCGAGTTACAGCCAAGTTTCTCTTTACAAACCCCTGCGAGGGTTTGGACCAGAATTAGACTTACAAGTCTAAGATGTAATTTTAACTCATACATAGACAATTGGTGTCTCAAAGGAGAATACTAAGATTAAAAATAAACTAGATGTTAGAAAAACAGGACCACGGAGCAATAAAATAAAACAAATGCAGAAACAAAACACAGAAGACACACAATACAAGAGAGACACAGATTTACGTGGTTCACTCAGTGTGGGCTACGTCCACCAGAGAAATTGTCAGGTCCTTCCTTTATTATTATCCAGCAAATGAAGGGATACAACCTACAGCAAAACCCGTTGTAACTTCCTCTTCTTTCTCTCACATTCTCCTCTCTCAGAATACAATATTCACCATCATCCATAGCCGCAATACATTTCCCT
>ML790846.1:356453-383247 GCA_009831015.1 Picea engelmannii
AAGTATCAATGGAGTATTATTAATCTTAGGTTGTATAGAACTTAAAATACTATTAAAGTATATATAAATAATAGATATTATAGAGTTATTAGCATTAAAGTATAATAGTCCCCGTGTGGGGTGTTCGCGATTCAAACCCCGGGGAGACCCCTCCCCGAGGATGACATTAATGGAAATTACGAAGCGGCTCCCACCAGCTCAGTGATCGTACCTAGCAAGGATCTTCCAGCTAGCACACAACTCTAACATTTAAGGCACAACAACTCTCCCGAAACTAATAGAATGGTAAGCCATGTGCGCTCTCATGTGTCTTCTGGTCCCTCTCCTAGCTTGGATCCCATTCAATGTCACCACTTGGATGGGAAACTTAATGACATTAACTACTCATCCTCCAGCCGAGTCTTGGAATTCTCCACACACGAATAACACTCTCATGTTAAGCTCTGCAATAAAAATAATGGACCCAAGCCAAAGCAAATGCTTAATGCCTACTCTACAAATTGAAAATCCTACGCTTGAAACCAGCATCCTTCGCTCCAACGCTGGTGATTGGCACCCTACTTGTCTACTCTCGCACCTGTATCATCCTTCTCTCTGCACTTTAGTCTACATTATCATGGGTCTGTGGCATGGATGTCCAAGACACTATCGTCGAGGCTCGGGGGATCTAGAAGCTTCCTCCTTCCGCCAACATAAAGAGGGAATACCAGTCTCCATAGTGCAACAAGAGGCACACAAAAAAGCCAACAACTATCAAAGTAACAATCCTCGTCACTTTCAGTAGAGTCTGGAAGAAGTCGAAGTTGTTTTCAGCCTAGAAAGATACATGAACATGAACTATGAAATGGAGGAGACTACAATTCATTGGGTTTCAGATGTAGGGCATACCATAGTAAGGGAGACCTGCTACTGGAAGGCAGTAGAATTATACTAGAATATTAAAACCTTCATGTTCCAAATGCTCCAGACAAGGGAGGATTCCCAAAATGTAATTCAACTTCAGCTTGATGGTATTCACCTGTTCGTCAGAGAGATTATTACTCGTCTTCCTCCTGCTTCAAACAATCAGGCAGTAGCTCGCAACCAGCAATATGGTCAAGGAAACATTCAGGGAGACAATCCCCCGGACGCCTTAATAGAGCCTTCTACTCTCTAAATCTTGGTACCTTTCAAGTCTTCTTTTTTTGATGAAATGTTAGACAGAAATCACAATTGTTAACTCTATCAAATTTCCTCGTAGGGTATCTATGGTACTTCTAGTTTTTAAAGTTTTCTAGAGAAAATACACATAGTATATTTGGACAGATGATATTCTCCAATGTTGTTGGTCTGGTTTCCCACGTGGCAGGCCAGCAGCGGGGAACTTTTGTGTGTATGATACTTTGAAAAATCAATAGAATTTTGACTGTGAACTTAAAAAAAAAGCATTAAAGTATAATAGGTAATAAAAATATAAAGTAAAAATTAGGTTAAAACCCGTTAGAGCATAATAGAATCACAGAACCAATTTATTATTAATGAATTATTAATATTAGGTTATCTAGGACATGGAACCTTAGATGTATTCATACATACTAAAATCCAAACTCAAGGAGGGAAGAAAAGGAAGAAACACAATAAGGAGAGGCAGGACCAAAGACCGGGAAGGAGAACTAAGAAAATAAGGGAGGAAGAAATAAGGCAAAAAAAGGGGAAGGAAAGAAACAAACTAGAAACTTAAAAACCTAAAAACCAGAGCTAAGAGAGAAAGCAGTAGAGAGGAAAAAGAAAAGGAAGAAGGAGAGCAAAAAAGACACAAATGAAAGGAGAAGGAGGAGACTTACCTTACTCTACTTGTTCACTCTATTGTTGATTAATGTAAGCCAGTTCTCATTGATCTCCAGACCTCCATCCCTATTAATATTTTTAAGGTGTTTAATGATTTTGATGGCTTCACTAATTTTGTGCTTGAAGTAGTGATCATATTTAGCCAAGATTTTAGTATCTTCTAGACACACATGATGCTTGGTTACATAGGAATGATCAGTTAAGGTCGTGTGGAAATTCTTGATATTAGCTTTGTGATCTTTGATCCTTACTTGAAAATGTCATCTTGTTTCTTCAATATAACAATTACCAAAAATATCACATCGCCTTATAGACTACTTTATATTGGTGGTGGTCTGAGATGTATTTAACCGATCTCATCTTTTGTCTTATGGTTTCCAATGGTTAGAAGGACGTTCTAATTTATTTATTTCTTGAAACTTTGGAAATCTTATTAGTGACTCCTTTGATGTAGGGGAGGTAGGTCATCTTATCAAGGTGATTGTTTCTAGAATTTGGCTCACCTCTTGTCCTTTACAAGGCTCTATTGATTTACATCCTAACATATTTATTCTCATATCCTATGCTTTTGAAAACCTTGGTAAGGTGATCCTTCTCCTGATCCAAGTGTTCTTCATAAGAGATCCTAATAGCCTGTGTGGCTAGGGTGTTTAGAACTCCCATATTTTGGGTGGGATGGTGATGAGAACTTGCATATAGATAGCTCTCAGTATGTGTTTTCTTTCTATGGACTTAATGTCCCAAGTATCTATGTTTTTCTCTATGAATCAACACATTCAAAAAGGGAATGTTGGTGTTCTCCTCTAACTCCACGGTGAACTTGATATCATTTTAAAGGTCGTTAAGGTTCTCAATGAATTTGTTGAGATCATCCCTCCCATGAGACCACACTACATTAGTGTTATTTACATACCTTTTCCATCTCTAAGGTTTCAAGGGGTATATGTTCGGTGCCCTTTCTTCAAAATTTTCCATAAATAGGTTGGCAATAATGGGGTACAAAGGAGACCTCATTGCTACACCCCTCGTTTGTTCATAGAATACTCCTTAGAAGTTAAAGAAGGTCGATCGAAGGTAAACTTTTGCTAATTTGGCAGTTTCATGGTCGATGACTTCCTTGATAATACTAATGGCTTAGCCAATGGGGTATTTTTTTGAAAAGGGAAACCACATCAAAGTTGATGATGGTGTCATCATGTTCCACCCTGTCATTCTTGATTATTGTTATGACGTCAAAATAATCCTTGATAAGTGAGTTTGTCCCTCCAACCAAGGGGCATAGACACTTCGCCACATATTTCGCTAGTTGATAAGTAGGAGAACCTATGGTGTTGACTAGTGGTCTGAGGGGGGTTTCTTCTTTACGAATTTTTGGAAGACCATGTTTACTAGAGGCCTTTGTCTTCAATTCAAAAAGGTACATTGCAAGTGAATAGAAGGATCAGATTTAGGTTTCTTTGGTCAGGTTTCAATGCGAGGAAAGGGTACCTTTGGTAAAGTGGCAAAGTTTGGTGGTTCCAAAGGATCTGAGGGGTTGGGGCTTGAAAAAATAATTATGTTCTCAAAATATTTGGTATCCAAGAGTGTTTTGATACTCATTCAAGGAAATGGAGTTTAGTGTAACAGTGTGCTTCAGAAGTACATTTTGCCCAATTTTGTTGAGTATTGGATTAGAAGTCCTAAACAATATTCATAATGTTTCTATTATGTGGAAAGTAGTTGTGTTAGCCTTTCCAGTAATTGGTAATTGGATTGCTTGGAAATTTGGGTCTAGAAAAAAGTTAAGAGTAGGGGAGGATCCTGGGATTGGATGTGGTCCAAATTTAAGATTACTAAATCACGCGATTCATGATCTAAGAGAGAGAGATAGGTATTTTTTACTTGATTCAAGTAGCATACCTTGAATTGACTGCAATTTGGAGTCAAGAATGGAAATATTCTTGGGATATTGGTTTTAGAGGAGAGGATGTTGGAATTTGGGATGATTTTGTTTGGAAATTAAAATCTATCCATGTTAGGATTAGAGATGAGAATGATTTCTTGACTAGGTCCAAGAATAATTATGAAGATTATACTCCTAAGGATGGGTATAGGATTCGAAGCTTCGAAGAGGACCAGGTGGAACAAATGTGGTGGTGGAAGGAAGTGTGGAAGTTCAAATTCCCATAGAATATTTGTTCCTTCATGTGGTTTTTTCTCAACAACAAATCCCTCACATGGGATAACCTTCAGAAGAGGAATAAACATAGTTTTTGGAGATGTTGTTTGTGTAAGGTAAGTGAAGAATCGAATTTTCATCTTGTTATGTCTTATGCATATTATGTTCAAGTATGGAAGGTTTCAAAGGATTTAACTAGTTTACTGAATGTATGGTCTAGAGAAACCATTAAAGAAGGGTTAAAGGCTTGGAGTGAAAATAACAGCACAAAATGTTTCAGGGCTCTTCTTGTGATAGTTTCTTATGGAATCTAGTTATCAAGGAACTCTAGCATCTTCAAAGATAAATGCATTATTCCTTTGCAATGTGATACATGGGCTTATGCTATTTTAGCATGTTATATTTATCTAAAGTGAGTAAATATTAGAATACATATTGTAGTACAACAAATTGATAAAACAAATGATGGACATATTTTGGTGGTGCCTCACAAGGGACCCTAAGATATACGATGTTGGGGGCATATTATTTCAAGAGGATTCTCTTTGTTTTCACTTAAAAGTGGGTTTGGGATTTGGTTCAAATAACCAAGAAAAATTGATGGCTCTTAGATTGACTTTGATGTTGGATTCATAAAAAGGTTTAAGGAGGCTTCAATTTCTTGGAGGTTCCCTTCTAGTTATTAAATGGATGAAGAAGGAATATGCCCAAAGGAACTTCATGTCACATTTTGACCATTATTTGATGAGGTGTTTGGTTTAGTTCATGGTTTTGAACATATCTCTTTTTATATTATATATAGGGAAAGGAATCAAGTTGCAGATGGCCTATTAAAGGAAGGTGTTCTCTTGGCTGATGGTGTATGGAACAATATGGAAAGTATTGATGGACATGTCTCTGAGTTCCTACATCCTCCTATTGATTAATTTTGTAACATGTCTACGTTTTGTGGGCTTTTCAGTTGGTATACTTGATGGGTTTTGGGAAATTTTGTAATTTTATGGCTATTGCTATGTCTATATATGGGGACTATTGAGTTAAAGTTGGAATTCAAATTGGTGGTTGTTGACGAGAGGAATGGTTATATCCTCACTCAAGCATTTTCGAATCTCACTAGGATAGGTGAGATAGGTAGGATTATCACCTTGGGATTATAGCCTGTCAAAAATATCAATCAACCCTTAAGAAACAAGTTCTTGGTCATGATGCTATTATAAAATTTGTTTGCGTTGATGTAAAGTAAATTTTAAAAATAGAAAAATCTCTTGCAATTAAAATTTATAAACAATTTAACAAGTAAATGCAAGATAACATAAATCTAAAAAATTCAGTAAGCAACAAGTCTCAAAAAATGAGAATAAATCAATAATGATTTTATTGATATCTTTCGAGTTACGGCCAAGTTTCTCTTTACAAACCCATGTAAGGGTTTGGACCAGAATTAGACTTACAAGTCTAAGATGTAATTTTAACTCATACATAGACAATTGGTGTCTCAAAGGAGAATACTAAGACTAAAAATAAACTAGACATATCCAAGCTACAAGTGCATCATAGTCTTGACTCTGCAAAACTAGAATTAATCATACTAAACAAACTATCAAGATGAATGAGTGAACTTTGGAGCATGTCAAAAGTTTATGCTTCACAGTCCTCTATTTTTTCACCTTTAGAGTAACCCTGATATCAACAAGATAACTTAGCTCTGAAGAAACTCAAAAATGAATGAATGAATAAATATTCTTGCTTGAGGCAAGAGCAAACCTTATCAGAAGTATCCTCATGTCCTTTTTGTCCTTGCTTTCTTCCTTTTATGTCTTCAAAAAGTAGTTTAAGTGGTTCAACTACCTTTTGTTATAAAGTTAAATAACTTTAATTAGGATATGAAAAGGGTAAATAATAATAAACAATAATTAATAGGTGGGGCCCCCATATATATTTTATTCCTTTTATTTCCAACTTTTCCCTTGTAACTCCATATTTTATAACTCCAATAAAAATTTGTCACATCATCAAAACACTTGTATCTCCCAACTCATCATAATAGCATGAGTTAAAAGTTTTTCAAAAAATAACATAATGTATGTTGTCCCAAAAATATGCATCAAATGTAAAACTGACGGTGTCATCAAAATATAAAAATAAAATCAGAAATAATATTTTTTGTTTAAAGTAGCCTCCCTTTGTCTACTTTCTTCTGAAAGAGCATCCCTTTGCTTAAGTCTGGATCGATGAACTTATTTTCTTCAACCTTTGACATTTCAGGGTGCATGTCATCAAATTTTATTTTCCTTTCACTATCTTCAAGTTTGGAAGGTAGAATCTTGACTGTATAAGAGGAGGTCTCAGATGACTCTAAGCTTATAGAAATTGTGGGCCCTTTTCCTTTATCTAGACAAATTTCAAGGGGCAATGCTTTATAATTTCTAGGAAGTTGGATAGAGTGTGCATAAGAAGTTGCAGAAGCAACAAGTAGGATAGGTTGTATAGGAGGAGGAGGTGGTAATGAGACATTAGGCCAGTGGACTATACCAGGGGGAGGATTTCTAGGTACATTTTCTCAAGCATCATTGATTGGTTGCATATGAGATGGATCAGTAAAGCCGACTATGCTTGGGTTAGGTTGCATAGGAGGAGAAATAGGTGCTTGAGGTGGGTGAAAAGCGGGATGGCCATCAAGATTCAAATAGTTAGTGTGAACTAGTTTATTGAATTCCTTTGAGTTGGCATCGAAATGGATCAAGAATCTTGTTCTTTTATTTCTTCCTTGTTTCCCAAAGGCATTATGAATTCTTCCTCTTTGAGTTGTGTTTCCCCTGTTACCATTTCGATTACTCCCACGACTGAAGAAACTCATCTATATGTCATCATAATCACATTAGTGTAAGAGACACAAAGCAAGATACAAACCAACATAATAAACATTAATTACAATTTGTCAAACATGATTAAGTATTGGCTCTAAGTAACACAGTCATCAAGCATAAAAGGGAGATATGAATGGATAAAGGAAACATAATGGAATAAAAGCCATAACTCTGCAATTACCCAATTTCTTTTTATAATTCCAAAATCAAATTCTGAAATTATTCTTTAAAAAAAAATTGTATACAATCAGTTGTCTTCTCTTTTGAACATATGAACTAGGGAATGCATGAAAGGGAGAATGTGTGTGTGTGTGTGTGTGAGTGAGTGAGTGAGAAAGAGAGAGAGAGAGAGAGAGAGTAGGAAAATGATAAAAAGTAATTGTAATTTGCAAAAAATGGTAAAACGGTAAAAATGGATGAAAGTTCATGTTCATTGTCTATACTCAAATATCAATCATGATCTAGCCATATTAGACTTTTCAAATCATGATTCCACATGTTGAATAACATTCTTTTATAATATACCATGTTGTGTATAGAAAACTATTCTTCATCATTCAAACTGTAAAAAGGAATTTTTAAATGAGTGGGATAAAGAGATATAGCTTTATGAAAAGTTGATATATGAGGAAAAATGTTAAGTCTATGTAACATCTTTTAAAAACTCAGCCAACAATTTTACCATGCCTTCACATGATTATTTCTTTTAATCGGTCAATGATATCTATCATAATCATAATATACTTCAACCAATTCCCATTCATCGGTGCCTTTCAATCATGATTGTAGGTTAATGATAAAGTAAGGGTATGTGAAAACGAGCCAATGTAATGTCTTCTTACATTCGACTTATACTTCCTTATTGCTAGGCCTTATTAATATTAGTCATTATTACATCGAAATATATTATTCTACCTACGTGAGGGGTTAGGGAGGTTAGGTCCCTAACATGTCGTCCCCCTTAAAAAAATCCTTTTCCTCAAGACTTGAGATGAGAAAATTGATGCAAAATGGTAGTTGGCTCCCAGGTGGCATCTGTTGGAGTTGTATCTTTCCACTGGACTAACACTTCCTTGATGGTGCGTTGACGAAGACGACACTCATGCTAGTGTGAAACTGCTTGTGGTTGCAACCATATGGAGCCTTCTTCATCCAACTTGGGAAGTTTGGTTTGAGTTTGGCACTTAGTTCCAATCACCTTCTTTAAGCAGGAGACACGAAAAATAGGATGGATCTTAGAATGAATGGGAAAATCTAATTGATAGGCTACATATCCCATGTGCTTGAGAACTGTATAAGGACCATAAAATTTGGGAGCCAGTTTCTGACAATGGTCGGCCTTGAGTGAAGTTTTCTTATAAGGTTGCAATCGAAGAAACACCTGGTCTCCTTCAACAAATTGACGTTCGGAGCGACCTCGATCTTCTTGTTGCTTCATATGGTTCTGATCCATGACCAAATTCTCTTTGAGGGTATGGAGAATAGCCTCTCGATATGTAAGTGTTTGATCAATCTCTTGGACCTTCGAGACACCTGGCATGTATGAGAGAACCGAAGGTGGATTTTGTTCATATACTTCTTCAAAAGGAGTCATGTGAGTAGTTGTATGGTAAGAAGTGTTGTACCACCATTCAGCTAGTGGTAACCATTGAGCCCACCAATTTTTCCTTTTAGATGCAAAACACCTAAAATATGTTTCCAAACACTTGTTGACAACTTTAGTTTGACCATCAGTATGGGGAAGATAGGTTGTGTTGAGGTTCAATTGGGTGCCCTGTAGCCTGAACAATTCTTGCCAAAAATTGTTGGTGAAAGTGGGATCTTGATAAAAAACAATAGAACGAGGCATGCCATGAAGCTCGAAGACATTATCCATGAAAATTTGAGCCATAGTGGAGGCGGTAAATGGCTGTTGAAGAGCACAAAAATGAGCATACTTGGAAAGACGATCAACGACCACCATGATGATTGAATTATTTCCCTATTTAGGTAAGCCCACAATAAAATCCATAGAGATGTCCCTCCAAGTAGCAGGTGGAATCAGAAATGGTTGTATTGTGCAAGGAGATTTGACTGTTTCTCTCTTGTTGCGTTGACAAACATCACATTCTGCCACAAAATTTTGAATGTCATATTTCATACCATTCTAGAAAAAATAATGTTTGGCCCGGTCATAGGTTTTGGTAAACCCCGAGTGCTCAATTGTGGGTGTAGCATGAAGCTCAGAAAGCATCGTGGATTTAAGTTGTGACTATTTACTTAAATACAAACAGCCTTTGTATCGAAGCTCATCATTGTCCCAAGAGTCCCTGGGGGAAACTGGAGAATTGGATTTCAATTGTTATATCATATGCGAAATTTTGGGACCTTGTAGCCATTCCTGGTGAACAGCTTGGAGCCAATCTGGTACAATGAAGGAGAGGGGAAAAATGGACCCTTCATCTTCATATTTTCTTAAAAGAGCATCAGCAACCACATTTTATTTTCCTTTCTTGTAAATGATCTCATAATCATATCCAAAGAGCTTAGTCACCCATTTTTGGTGCTCCGGGGAGGAAGTTCGTTTCTCCAGAAAATACTTGAGGCTTAGATGATCTATATTAATTTGGAAACGTTTCCCCAAGAGAGAAGGGCGCCAGAGATCCACTGCATGTAGAATAGCCAAAATTTCCTTTTCATAGATTGATTGGCCCAAATTTCGCTCTGACGGTTGTTTCCTGGTAAAGGCCAAAGTTCAACCATCTTGCATAAAGACTGCTCCAATTCCTCTCCCGGAAGCGTCACATTCTAGAATAAATGTCTTTGTGAAATCAGGAAGGGCCAATACCGAAGTGGTGCACATAGTCACCTTCAAGGCTTGAAAGGTTTGATCAGTTGTGGGAGTCCAAGTGAAAGAATTATTTTTAAGGAGAGAAATGAGAGCTGTCGCAATCTTTCCATAATTCTTAACAAACTTGCGATAATAGCATGTTAAACCCAAAAAACCACGCAAGCTTTTGAGAGTCTTGGGGTGAGGCCAATCCTTCATAGCTTCAATCTTCTTAGGATCCACCATGACACCTACCTAGCCAAAAATATGACCCAAGTATCTCGACTTATGAGACTTCAAAAGAACATTTAGATATTTTGAGGAAAAGTTGGTGCTGAGAGAGTAGATGTAGAACTCGATCCACATGAGCAAGATGGGTTTTCCAAGTTTTACTATAGATGAGAATATCATCAAAGAAAACTAAGACAAAATGACGGAGAAAAGGACAAAAGACATGATTCATGAGGCTTTGGAAAGTGGAGGGAGAATTACACAAACCAAAGGGCATGACTAAAAACTCATAGTGGTCCTCATGAATTCGAAATGCAGTCTTAGGAATGTATGCCTCTTTCATGTGTATCTAGTGGTATCCAGAACGAAGATCAAGTTTAGTAAAGAACTAGGCACCACTCAATTCATTCAAGAGATCATCAATGATAGAAATGGGAAATTTGTCTTTGATGGTGAGTTTTTTGAGGGTGTGAAAGTCAGGACACATGCGCCAAGAGCCTTCTTTATTAAGTACCATGACCACAGGAGAAGAATATGGGCCCATACTACGACGGATAACGCCTATGGTCAGCAATTCTTGAACAATTTTCTCAATTTCATTTTTCTGGGAAAAGGGATGATGATAGGGATGAACATTGGGAGGAAGGTTGTCAGGGACAAGGGGAATGGAATGATCATGAACACCACAGGAAGGAGGAATTCTTTGGGGATTAGAAAAAACATCTTGATTTTTGGAGAGGATGGATTGGAGGTCCAGTGGCATAGATAGTGTCTCGATGGCGTGAATGGAATGGAGTTGTGCAATAGTACTGGAATGACCTTTTTTAGGGAGCTTTTCCATGCAATGGGAACTCATGATCTCGGGGGAACCTGCTTTGAGGCCTTGAAACTTATATTGTTGACCCTACTGGTTGAATTGCATGGTTAATTCCTTAAAATCCATGAGAATGGGACACAGAGTCCTTAGCCATTCGAAACCCAACACACTGTCACAACCACCCAGGTTGATAGAAAACATATGAGATTTCATGTGGTACTAACCAATTGGGAGATGCAAATTTTTACAACGCCCCCCACATTTCATGGACCCACTATTGTCAGTCATGATTTGAAAATTATTGACTGCACGGATATAGAAATCAGTTTCTTTGGCAATGTGGCAATGAATAAAATTATGGGTGCTTCCACTATCAACAAGGATGATGACCTTTTGATGCTTAATGTAACCAAATAGCTTGAGGGTTTGGGGAGCAGTGAAGTTAGTGAAAGAATTTAGGGAAATGATTGGCTCAACTTCGGAAGGGTCAGAAGGTGGAGTCATGTCAGTGGGTTCAGGTGACTCGACCATAGGTGGAGCCTCGACATCATCTTTAGAAACATCCTCGGAGATGGCCATGAAAAGCCTTTGTTCCTTACACTTGTGCCTAGGAAAATATTTTTCATCACAATTATAACAAAGGCCCTTGAGTTGGCGTGCATCCATTTCAGCCCTGGTAAATTTCTAGATCTTTAGTGAAGTGGGAGAGGGAGTGGGAATGATTTTCTTAGGGCGAGGAAGAAAGGAGGGTTTTCTGGTATGAGAAGAGACAACCTATTGTTCTTCCTTATCTCTTTTAGTAGCTTCCACCCAACTCTGAGGCTGAGCCATGAGGACATGGGCATGGATCTCATCCTTGAGGCCTCTAATAAAACATTCTCGGAAAATAGCATCAGACATGCCCACTGTGCGAAAATCCAATCGCTAAAAAGCAGCTATAAAGCCTTCCACTGTGCCAAATTGTTTCAACTTTTTCAAACGGCCTAAATGGTGGGTGTCAATGCCAAAGCATTCATAAAGTTCTGAAACAAATTGTTTCCAAGCCACATACCCTTGGTGGGATTTTTTTCACCATTTCCACCATTGCCAACGTTCTGGATCTATATGGAGAACATCATAGCTTAGTTTGGCCATATCATCAGTAATGTCGTACAAATAGAAATAGTGTTCCATTTGAGTGACCCATCATGTGGGATTCGAGCCATCAAATTTGTTCACCTCCACCTGAGGGGAACATAGGTCCCACTGAAATTTGTGGGGAGGAAAAGAGGTGGACTGGGAAGATTCAGGACCATCAGGGTTATAAGGTGTGGAAGAAGAGAAAGGATTAGAGGTGGGCTTAAACAAGGCGATCAAAGTGTTCATTGTGTCCTGGCATTGCTGACAGGTGGCAGTCAATTAAGTGATGGTTGTGGAAAGTGATTCAAGAGGAGCAAGCCAAAAGTTGATGTTACCAATACTAGTAATAATGTAAGAGATATCACTCTGGGTTTGGTCATGATCTTTGGCAAAGGTGGTGAGAGGTTGTTCCCAATATTGGTTGTGAGTGTGGGAAATGGGATGGGACAGGGGAAAACAATGGGACCTCACATAAATGAGTTACGGGTGATTGGTACCCCAACGATCATTGAAAAGAGAGGAATTCAATGGTATAGATGCCCAATAAGGTGTCAGGAAGGGGTTGGGTCCACGAAAAAAAAATGGTGAAGAATGATAGGTATGATCGCGATCAGGGCGAAGAGAGGAATCGAATGGGATAGGTCTCAAATATTGGTGTCGACAGGATCTAGACTTTTTTTTTTCTTTTTTTTACTCTTGAGGAGTTATACTCCGATCAGAATAATATTGCAGTGATGAAACGGCCAAATGTTTAATAGGAAAAAATGTGTAGGAATTTCGCAACCAAAATGCAAGAGGCAAAGTTGCACGGCAATAGATTTTGTATGTTCTATTTCTATTTTAGTCCCAAAGGTTAGGGTATTCAAGGTTTCTACAGACAATGGTTTGCCCTGTGCTATATCTCTCTAATATACGTGCGGGGTCCAACAGTAGTACTTGGCCCAATATCTCAGGGCACCAACTAAGGAGGCACTACCTAGATACCCAGGTACTAGAGAGTATCTTCCTGAGTGTTGTTTTTAGTGGCGCTATAGAAGTCAGGCAGCCAATTGGTTTATCTATGGAGGGATTCAGGATATCTAGGCCAATCCATATACAGGTTTTTTCTGATGCACTACCACTCAAAGGGGTACCAACAAGGGTTACAAAGGTGTCCAACAATGTGCGCTTAAGTACCACTTGTAGTTCCTTCGTGTATGCTTCATTGACTGTGGATTTATGCATTGAACGATAGTTCTTTGTAGTTTTAAGACGTTGGAATACGTCTCTACCCTGAAAAAAAATTAACCCACAATTTTCTACCAAGGAAAGTGCTCTGATACCACTTGTAAGGTACCAAATCTATTATAATAGCCGAAAACAAAAATATTGCAGAGAATAACAGTGGAACAACATAATAGATGAAGCCACAACACCAAAATAATACCTTTATTGATAGGAAACAATGTTCACTTTCCTCTTCGAGGAGGAAACCTCCAGCAGAGCAACGCTCTATTACAATAATTCTCAAGACAAAAATTCTCATACCCTCTACTCCTATTTATACTAAATATATCTATCCAAAAGAACAATCTAGAGGAACATCCTTCTAGAAGCGGAAGTTTCTATTAGGTCTTCTTACATTTGAATTATTCTTCCTTATTGCTAGGCCTTATTAATATTGGAATTTATTACATGGAAATATATTATTCTACCTACGTGAGGGGTCAAGGAGGTTAGGTCCCTAACATAACATCAAGTACTCTTTAAAATTGTGATTAACAAGAGGATTGTCACTCATTTCCAACATAAATTTCATGGGTTTTAATTCATGTGAACTCGGGTTCGAATCACTGCTTGTATGAACCATAAATAGAAAAAAGGTATGAACAATATTTTGCTTCTAACAACAAGAGCTCAGGTTCGAACTCATTTGAGGACATGGGTAGATAATAGTGACCCAAGTCAAAAAGAAACCAAAAAACATACGGGCAATGAAAATCTTTATAGAAAAATAGCATGTTGAACTCATATCAGGCTTCATTACTACTTCACAACAAATAGACTTGAGTTCAAAATCTCTTAATTTTTGTGCATACCAAAAATGTGTCTGACCCTATACTTTCAAATTTACAGAGCTTGTATATAATTGACAGTAAATAACCAGCTTGGGTTAAAATCTTTGTTTCTTTGCATGTTATAGTAGAGATGAATTTGAATCATATATAATTTCAACTCTTTACAAACTTTCACCAACAGTAATGGTAGTCCCAAGATGGGAAATGAGAGAATGTGCAATGACCAACAATAATTGAGAACCTTTCGATCATTTGCATTCAATAGCCACCAACGCTTTCATTATATTCCTCAAACAATTATCTAAGAAACGAAAGACAAATAAACAGAGCACTTTTAAATGCAAGACTAGCAAACAAAGAAAAAACTTAATTATTACAAAAAAATTATATGCAAAATATGGTCATGAACTGGTGTGCATATTGTATCCGACTGTGAGTTTATACCATAGCTGAGATGGTTTCCACAATGACCAGGTGAGTTCTTTCTCCAAACCAAGCTAAGATCTGTTCCACAAGCCGAACAATTGAAAATGCCATAACCATAGTTCGTTGAAAGGTGGTAAAGTGTGAATCAACTCTGTTGGAAAATCAAGCATTGATGGTTCATCACACATCTTCTAGGTTTATACAGTTGAGAGTTCAATCTACATCTAGACATAGTTGGTCGAGTAGTTGACATGCTTGTCAGTCAAACAATCGACAAGCAATCGAATATATTTGGGCGATGGATCGACCAGCCTTGCATTCGACTACGAGTTGGAACAATAATCGATCAGGTTCAGTCCCGGCGAATGGACTTTCCAGAGAAGATTTTGTGGGACCAACTATAACCGTCGATCGTTGTATGTGGACAAGATATTTTAGATCCTGTGGGAGTAGGTTGGATCTTGAAAATATAAAATAAGACCCATTGGGTCATTATATAAATGAAGTGATTTGAGATTGCACTTGATCATCATGCAAATCAAGATGTGCAATATCCACTGTGATGTTCTTATCATAGTGTGTTTTTCTTAAGTATTGTAACAGTGTCTTTGGATGCCACCTCTCTTCTTAGAAAATTTTTGTTCCTCTTCTATATGCAGCAATGTATTCTTTATTTCATATTGAGTTCCACCCTATTCTTCAACATGGTATAAGATCCCATGGTTTGAAAACCTCAACCTGCTATCTACAAACCTTGTTGAGTTGGATTTGTTATGTGATTGAATCTGAGTCGGTGGTTTGTTAATTGGAAATTATTGAAACAAAACCAGTCTGTCTAGATATCGAAGATGGCTTTGAATATCGATCCTATTGTTCTGAATGGATCAAATTATGCAGTATGGGCTCCAAATATGGAAAATCTGTAGAATTGTAAGGGACTATGGTAATATACCAAGGTTGTGATCCCAGATCTAACAAATGCCTCAAAAAAAATTGTCATTAATGAAAATAAGGATGAGGTTGTAGGGGTCATCACGACCTACATCGCCCGAGAAATTTGTTTCCATCTCATTGGACTTGACTATCCACATTTGGTCTGGAATAAGCTGAAAACCTTGTTCAATCGAGTCAACAAAATCCAATTCATGTAGTTGGAGAAATAATGAATCTCTCTCGATCCCCATTCCTTTGAAAGAATGGAGGACTATTTAGGATGTGTTAAATAACTCCAACTGAAGTTGAGCAAATGCATAGAAACCTACAAGAAGAAGGATTGATAACTCATTGAGTTGGTCCTAATAAATTTGAGAACACCATTTGATGTGTTCATATTGACCTTCTGCACCAACTGGCATGCATGCAAGCAAGATGGTAAGGACTACTCCTTTGAAGATTTTTGTGAACTTTTGATTATTGATCAGCACAGATTGCTTGAAAAAGGAAAGCTTGGTAGTAAGCACCAAGCCCACTTCCTCAAGGGAAAGGGCAATATGGATTCCAGGAACAGAGTGTAGACTTCTGCTTATACACAAAAACCTACATATATTGATCAGGGACCCCAGAGACAACCACATCAAGGTCAGAAGAAGAAAACATGTCGGTACCATGGAAAGACTGGACATGTTGAGAATAAATGCTACAAGAAGCGAGATGATTTAGAGGAGAAGTTTAAGAGGCTTGAAGCAAATTTGTCGACTTTTCATCAACCCACTGATAATTTCACCTTCCAAGTCGGGACTTATCAGGCCTTGTTGTCTCACATGGAACAAAATGAATGGGTTTTTGAATCTGGGTGCACTCATCACATGGCAAAGGATTCCCCTTTATTCATGAGACTGGATAAAGTCGAAAAAATTAGAATCTATGTTGTTGATGATTTTGCTTTGGATGTTGTTGGTCAGGGTGATGTAGCTTGTCGACATGGTAAAATTGCCAATGTCTATCATGTACCAAATCTCAGTGCCAATCTCTTGTCTGTTTCTTAGTTGACTCAGACTAGTAAGATTGTAGAATTTTGGCTAGATCGGCTCTATGTTAGGGATATAAAGAAAGGAAATTCGATTGTCGTTGACAGGCTTTTGGACCCAACAGACAACTTATACAAGTTTCATGATTCGAATCAACCTGAATTGGAACCGATTGCATCATTGCTCACACTAATGGGATAAGTTGAATTTGGCATGAACGACTCGGACATATAATTTTTTGTACTCTACAGGAACTGAAAACTCAGAGCATGGATTTTGGTTTACCGAAGGTGTTTCCTCCTAAAGGTGTATGTAAGGGTTGTGTACCCTGGAAGCATCATCAGGCACCTTTCAAATCCGGACAAGCGTCATGAGAAAAGAACCTACTGGAATAGGTTCACAGTGACATTTGTTCTATCAAATTACCTTCACTTCCAGGTGCAAGGTACATTTTGACTTTCATTGATGATTTATCTCATTTCGCATGGGTCTTTTTCCTAAAGAATAAAAATATTGTCTTTGAGAAGTTCAAAGAATTCCAAGCCTTTGCTAAAAAGTAATGTGGTCGACCCATTAAGTGCTTGAGATCTGAAAATGGTGGTGATTATTTCAATCGAACCTTTGAAGAATACCTACTTCAATCTGGTATTGATTGGAAGAGGTTGTTTCCTCACACACCACAGCATAATGGAGTTTTTGAACACAAGAATCGGATATTAGTCGAAATGGCTAGATATCTTTTGCAAGGCAAATACCTACATCTTCGCTTCTAGGTTGAAGTGATATATTGTGCCAATTATCTACTCAATCGCATATCGACTCGAGTTGTTCCTTCCATGACTCTAGTCGATCGATTGTATGGGAAGAAACCTTATGTTGGCAACCTTCGTGTATTCGGATGTTTTTCCTGGGCCCACATTCCTAATTATTATCGAAAGAAATTGGATGCAAAGAGTCATGCTTGCATCATGATGGGATACTCTAAAGAGTCGAAAGCCTATCGATTGTTTGATCTTTTTCGAGGACAAAATATCATCTGATGTAATTTTTGGTTTGATGAGAAGTCTTACGGAGTCAATTTGTTGAATACATCCTCTATATTGGTGCAGAATCCTCCCCTTGATGTTGTTTGGGACATCAGTTCTCTTGCTCCTCTCTTTAGTCCTTCGACTGGTCTATCGAAGTTTGTACCTGTTTTGACTTGATTGTCAATTTTTAAGTCGACTAGACCAACATCTTATGTTTGGACTAGTCCATTGACTACATAACCTCCCACTTCTAATCAACCTGCTAAAGTGAATCGCAATTCACCTTCTTCTTGCCTACTCTGCTGGGATACCAAGAAAATTGAAGTTGTTGGAGATGATGCTTGAGATGCCTCCTGCAGATGACTGACCTGAAGTCAGAAGAAAAATTCCAGTGTTTCTCTCATGACTCATGTCTTTGAAACCTCTGATCATGCTGCCTACTCCAATTCTGAAGGATGACCCTGTTATCATTGAGTAAATTGTTGGGCTCAAGAAACAATCTACAAAGGTAACCTACAAACCAACTTTAATACTGGAAGCTAGCCCTTCCAATATAGAGAGGGCTCTCTCTAAGACTTGATCTCTGATAGATAGATTGTTTTTTAACTGATGGCTAGGTTTAGATAATTGAGGTAGTTTTTTCAAGATTTGTTGGCAATGAGGTATAGTATCTCTTGGGCTATGGAGTAAACCCCTGAAAATGAAAGAAAACAATGATTGGTAGGTAGAACTTCCCAAAGGAACAAAGGATAAATAAGGAGATGAAATTTCAGTTTTGAGTTTGATTATGTAGGGTGAAAGAGGAAAAGAAACACATAACAGAGTCAGAGCACCATGAAAGATGAATTCTGACCTAGTTTAAGGAGATAAACATAGTTTAAATCACTTAACTCTAGAGCACGATTAGATGAATTATAGACCCTTAATTATCCAATTTAAATAGAAGAAAGTGAAGATGAAAGTAAGGACACAAGAAGTACATACAAATATAAGAGTATAATCTTCAGATCACCACCATTAGAATATTTTTCATAAAAAGTTCAGGACTTCTACATTTGTATTTCTTTCAGATTCAGAAAAATTACAATGAGGATCAAAATGTCTACACTTCTACCAACTCGCCCTTATTTACATCAAAATGATCAAATATATAGAAACATATTGCCACAATAGGCTAATAGGAGTCGAACTACTGCTGCCTACAATGGTAGATCTGGTTACATTGGAAGAGAACAACTCCTAAACAATCTTTACTAAAAATAGTAAATATGTTTGACCATTTTTAATGCAAAACAAAAATATCTTATAGGATCATAGATATGAGTACATTTCGAATATGTTGTTGTTGATGAGTCATTAGGTGCATTTGGAAAGCATCTCGAGTCACCCTATGCATTGTTGGATAACTCTTCCACCTTTCTGTAGCAAACTGGGTTTTTTGTTGCGCAAATGCTACCTACAACACTTGCATAGCAACTTTGCGTAGAAGACTCATTTTCTTGAAATTTGTGTAGATCCAAATGGTATAAAGTGACTGGGGGGCTCATATTTGTTTCAACACTCATATTCCAATCATCTCCCACTATTTTTGTTGATCATGTGTGCATACAGCATTTGCATAGTGAGGACTCGCTACACAAGTGTTGTGTATGACATTTTACTAGTCCAATAGCTTTTGTGCCCAGGAAATGTTTATGTTGTTACCCTTGTGAAACCTTTCTCCAATATAAAAATGCATGCTTTCCATGGCTATTATGACCTAAACAAAACTTGAGATGGTCACATACCCAAAAACACAAAAATTTGAAGTTTCTTTAGTCATATTTATGCCACCTATTCAAGTAGTTCTAATCTTCTTCTGGCTTCATCATTCAATTGCAACCTTTTTTTAAGATGCATGTTTTCCTTCCTTAGTGTTAATTTTTGTACCTTCAAATTTCCCACTTACCTGAACAGAGATGCATTTCTTTTCAATTTTGATCGGGCATTGGAAAGGGTTGCATGAGAATTTTCTCTGGCTGGTTTGCATTCTTTAAAGTGTTTCATGGCTATGTCATCTGATATCCTCTTTTCTTCCCTGAGCTGAATGATTTGATATTGAGATTCCCTTAACTGCTTATTAAGCCATCTTATGTTGTTTTCTCCTTATGTGGGTGAAGTAGGAGGTCTTTCACTTGTTGCTTGCTTGCCCTGTATCTCTGGACTATTCTTCCAGGCTAAGGATCTTGTCAAAGGTGTTGTGGGCTTGGCTACAACTGTGGTCTCAGGGTTTTGCAAAATTCTCTTTCCCTTGGATGTTTCACTTTTAGGATCTCTCTTGACCTGTGGTGTCTATTCCTCGGGAGATTTCTTTGATAGCTTCCTTTTTAATTCTCTATTTTCTTGGAAAAACTAAGCTATCACATGCTGAGCCTCTCTGAGTTGTTGTTGCATTCCCCTAAAATCTAAGTCTTTCTCTGTTGATTTACCTTGTTCTTCATCCAACTCTTGAGCTACAACATCAACAAATTACGTATGCACTGTGGGTGTGGGAAGCCTTCTAGCAGATGACCTTGTGACTAGTTTAGTGGGAGCCTATGTCTCCTTGGGGTCATTAGTGAATAATAGCCTCCTAAATTTCTTCAGAACTAGTTCACTTAGTGAAGAGACCTCAACCTCTTTTCCTTTTCTCTTTCCCTGTTCTGGAGCATATCTTCTTTCATGACTTGAACTATTAGAGGCCATTCTTTCAGTAGACAGAGGGGTATCTCCTTTGGGGTCCAGGGGGTTGTTTTCTTATGCTAAGAAAGAGTCATGATCCTTGTTTAGTTTTCTAAGCTCCTAAACCACTAACATATTTACCAAGCATAAATGGAACAAGCTACTCTTAAGTTGGTTAGCCCTGGCTTGGACTTTGTCTTCCATTTTTCCTAGGATTCTATACAAGTAAAAGGGTAAGTTTAGGGGGCTTTTCCCTATGAAATGCATGAGGAGCCTTATGTGGTATTGATACGCCCTGTCAAACCTACCCTCACAAGTAAAATACCTTTGTATTACTCTCAACAGCTTCTCATAGGGTTCCAAAAGATACTCCCTGGGGATAGTGGCACCAATTTTTTGCTTTCTATATTAAGGCTTGAGGAAACCAATGTAAAACATAAGCTCTAGAGGCATACGTTTAAACCATTTCTCTCCATGTATGGGAATATTTATGGCAATTGATATGGTCTCTTTTGATACTGGAAAGGTGACCCCTATAATGATTGTATTGACACCATTAAAGTTCAGGGTAAAGTCCCTGGTCAGCTACACATTATATCCCTGGATTCTTTCACAAAATCTCATACACCCAGCATGCTCAAACGACACCCTGTATGCAGGGTATGAGTTTACCAAGGTTATCTCTTGGGGTTCATATCTCGGCACATTTCCTCCCTTGTATTTCTTCTTTTCCTTTGATGTCATCTTTGTGAGGTCAATTTCAAACTAATCAAGGCGAATATATCTTGAAAATCAACAGGGAAGCTTGTGCAGCAAATTAGCAGTGTTGGGGTTTAGTTTGGGTAAGAGCAACAGACCTTCGTTCTATGAGAGGTGAAATATGCAAGGGATAGACTAGCATAAATAATGGGATCAAAGGTTTTTAGACAGTGATAAAGGATATTTTAAGAAATGCGCATCAAAAACAGAGCAACAATATTTTGTGTAGCGAATGACAACAACAGGGTTTGCGTAGCGAGGAAATATGCATAGTGTTTGTGTAGCGAGGGAAATTGTTTGCGTAGCAGAGAGATTTGAAGCTTTCTCGGGAGACTATGGCTTATGAATAGGTCGTGAATGGAGTGCAAACAAAAAAAAGGTGGAAAGTATGCATACATGAGTGGATAAGGAGTGAAATTTAAAAAGAAAGTACTTGCCCAAATATGACAAGACCTCTCAAGCCGATTTGAGTAGCTTGCGTAGCAAAATTGAGGAGTGCACACCTTTTTTAAACTTTCCAATAGTAACATGACATGGAGTGTGATAATTGTCCCTTTTCAGACTTCATCAAGTGTGATGATGAACCATGGTACCTCTTTTGACGTGACTTTCATCCCTAACCTATGACTCAACTTTGACACACAATTCCCCACTTTGTGACATGATTTAAACTTAGGGACACAAAGACATTTACAAATATTTATCATGATGGACTCTTATACCCCTTTATGATGTATCATGAGATAGACACAACACTCTTTGACTCAACCTATCACTTAACTCTCTATTGACATGCATATTACATTTTATTCATAAAATGACCCAAGGATTTTTTTAGCCATCTCATGAGACAAACCACACACTGTGACTCAATTAGGAATGTATTTTTCTTCTCAAGACCAAGGCATGACTTTGCAAACTCTAAAAAAACCTCTAACTCTAGCTATGAAAATCATGGTGCTAATAGACCCGAATGGGAATAGACCATGAAGACTCAACTTGAATCCTTGTTGAAGAATCAAACATGGGACTTGGTTCCCCGACCACATGGAAAGAACATTGTGAAGTGTTGATGGGTCTACAAGACCAAATTTACCTCTGAAGTTATTGTTGAGTGACATAAAGTATGCCTCGTCAAGAAGGGATTTTCTCAACAAAATGGCATGGAATACACTGAAACCTTTTCCCCTATTGCAAAGATGGACTCGGTTCAATTGATTATTTCCCTTGTTACTCATTTCAGATGGCAAATTCATCAGATGGATGTGAAGAGTACCTTTCTTCATGGATACCTATCTGAAGAAATTAACATGGAACAACCACCTGGATTTGTGACGTATTCCAATTTAGTATGTCGACTCAAGAAGTCAC
Source organism: Picea engelmannii (assembly GCA_009831015.1). Taxonomy (NCBI): domain Eukaryota; kingdom Viridiplantae; phylum Streptophyta; class Pinopsida; order Pinales; family Pinaceae; genus Picea; species Picea engelmannii. The sequence goes on from ML790846.1 coordinate 378,590, forward strand.
TTTATGGTTTGAAGCAGTCTCCACGGGTGTGGTATGCTAAGAATGACAATTTATTTCTTTGACTAGGCTTCAAGCAATTTGAATCTTATCACAATTTGTATGTTCTTCACTCCAACAAAGACACCTTTATTGTTGTTGTATATGTTGATGACTTACTCATTACTGGAAATACTAATGCTCTCATCTTTAGATTAAATAAAGAACTTGTTGGCTCCTTTAACATGACATAGCTTGGCACTATGCATTATTTTTTTGGGTATTCAAGTATTACCACTATGTGATGTTTTTTTTTTATTTCTCAATCTAAATATGTAATTTTTCTGTCGACATGTTTCAAGATGGTTGATTGCAATCCTTGTGCTACTCCTTTTCAATCTAGACAAGCATTGACTAAAACCTGTCAAACACTCGGTGTCGATGCTACACTCTATCGACAATTGGTAGGCAGTGTTATTTATATTATCGATAGTCATCCTGATATATTATTTATTGTTAGTGTGGTTTCTCGATTCATGCAATATCCAAGACATAGCCACTGGAAAGAAGTCAAACGCATCGTTCAATATCTGAAGGGTACCACTCATTTTGGTATCAAATATTGTTGTAGTTCATATTTTGTAGTCGGCTTCACTGACTCTGACTGGGTTGGCGATGGAGATGACCAGAAGTCCACTTCTGGGTATGTGTTTCACTATAGCGTTGGACCTTTGGTGTGGTCATGCAAGAAACAGAAGGTAGTCTCTCTATCAACTACCGAAGTTGAATATTGTGGTGTTTTTCAAGTGGGTATTGAAGTCATTTGGATTCGTCAACTTTTGGGATAGATTGGATTTCTTGTTCAGACCTCGACTACAATATTCTATGCTAATCAAAGTGCCATACAAGTTGTTGACAATCATGTTTCTCATAGTAAGATAAAGCATGTTGTGGTCCATGCTCACTATTTATGACATCTAGTTCATGATGACGTTGTTTCTCTTGAATATTGTCATACTGAAGATCAAGTTGTTGATATCTTCACCAAACCTTTAGTTGAATCTAGATTCATCAATCTCCACACTTTGGTTGGGATTCACGAAGCTGCATTATGCGGGGGTGTTCCAATGATGTAATTTTACCTCCTGAACCTTCAAAGTTGTGTGTTAATGGGGGGGTGTTGGAACATAAAGCATTGGTGGTTCATCACACATCTTATGGGTTCTGACGGTTGAGAGGTCGACCTACATCTAGACATATTATGTCGAGTATTCGACATGCTTGTTGGTCAAACAATCGACTAGAAGTCGAATATAGTCGGGCGGTGGATCAACCAGCCCTTCATTAGACTATGAGTTGGATGGATAGTCGGTTAGGTCCAGTCCCGATGAGCAGACTTGCCAAAGCATATTTTGTGGGACCAACTCTAACCATCACCCATTGTATGTGGAAAAGATATTTCGGATCCTCTAGGAGTTGGTTGGATCTTGAGACATTAAAAGAAGACCCCTTGGGTCATTATATAAATGAAGTTATTTAAGATTGCACTTGATCCTACAAATCAAGATATGCAATTTGCACTGTGATGTTATGATCATAGTACATTATGCTTAAGTATTGTAACGGTGTCTTTGGATGCCACCTCTCTTCTTCAAAAGTTTTTGTCCCTCTTTTGTCTACAGCATTGTGTTCTTCTTTTCATATTGAGTTACACCCCTTTCTCCAACATATTATCTGAGTTGATGATTTGAAAACATTGACCTTTTATCTACAAACCTTGTTGAGTCGGATATGTTATGTGATTGACTCTGGTTCTGTGGTTTGTTGATTGGAACTTATTGAAACAAAACCAGTATGTCTATATATCCAAGATGGCTTCAAAGATCGATCATATTGTTTTGAATTGATCAAATTATGCAGTATGGGCTCTAGATATGGAAACTTTGTAGAAAAGTAAGGGATTGTGGTAGTATACCAAGGTTTCGATCCCAAATCCAACAGATGCGTCCGCAAAATTTATCATTGATTGAAAGAAGGATGAGGCTATAGGGGTCATCACGACCTACATCACCCAGGAAAATTGTTTCCATCTCAGTGGACTTAATTTTCCGCATCTGGTCTAGAAGAAGCTAAAAACCTTATTCAATCGAGTCGACGAAAGCTCGGTCATGCAGTTAGAGAAAGATTTGATCTCTCTTGATCCATGTTCCTTTGAAAGAATGGAGGATTATTTAGGGTGTGTTAATATCTCTTGTTGAAATTGAGCGAATACGAAGAAACCTAGAAGAAGAAGCATGGACAACTCATTGAGATAATCCTAATAAATTTGAGAACACCATTTCATGTGTTTGTATCGACCTTCCGCACCAACTAGCACACACGCAAGCAAGATGGTAAGGACTACTCCTTTGAAGTTTTTTGTGAACTTTTGATAACCGATCAGCATAGATAGCTTGAAGAAGGAAATCTTGGTAGTAAGCACTAGGCCCACTTTCTCAAGGGAAAGGGAAAGATGGATTCCAAGAATAGAGTGCAGACTGATGTTTATGCATAGAAACATGTATACATTGATCAAGGACTCCAGAGACAACCACGGTGAATTCAGAAGAATAAAACATGTCGATATTGTGGAAAGACTGGACATGTCGAGAAAAAATGCTTCAAGAAGCGAGACGATTTAGAGGAGAAGGTTAAGAGGCTTGAACGAGACATGTCAATTGTTCGTAAACTTGTTGATAATTTCATCTTCCGAGTCTTGACTTATCAGGCCTTGTTGTCTCACACAGCATAGAATGAATGGGTTGTCGACTCTGGGTGCACTCATCACATGAAGAAGGATGCCACTTTATTCACAAGATTGAATAAATCCAAAGAAAGTAGACTATGTGTTGAGGATTATTTTACTTTGGATGTTGTTGGTCAAGGTGATGTAGCTTGTCGACATGGTAAACTTGTCAATGTTTATCATGTACCAAATCCTAGTGCCAATATGTTTTTTTTTTCTCAGTTGAATCAAACCAATAAGATTGTGGAATTTTGGACAGATCGGTTCTATGTTTAGGATATGAATAAAGGAAATTTGATTATCATTGATGGGCTTCTGGACCCGACGGAAAACTTATACAAGTTTTGTGACTCAACTCAACCTGAATCGGAACCGACTGCACTCATTGTTCACACTAATGAGAGAATTTGAATTTGGCATGAACAACTCAGACATCTAAATTTGTGTATTATGCATGCACTGATAAATCAAAACATAGTTGTTGGTTTTCCAAAGATGATTCCTCCTGAACATGTATGTAAGGGTTGTGTACTTGGGAAGCATCATTAGGCATCTTTTGACTATGGACAAGCATGGAGAGCACAGAACCTACTAGAATTGGTTCATAGTGATGTTTGTTCTATCAACTTACCTTCACTGGCAGGTGCAAGGTACATTTTGACTTTCATTGATGATTTCTCTCATTTCACATGGGTGTTTTTCCTGAAGAATAAAAGTCTTGTCTTTGAGAAGTTCAAAGAATTTCAGGCTTTGTTGAAAATCAATGTGGTCAACCCATTAAGTGCTTGAGATCTGACAATGGTGGTGAGTATGTAAAACGACCCTTTGAAGAATACCTACTTCGATCTAGTATTGACTGGTAGAGGTTGGTTCCTCACACACCACTGCAGAATGCAGTTGTCGACCGCAAGAATCAGACATTACCCGAAATGGATAGATGTCTTCTGAAAGGTAAAGACATGCCTCCTCGTTATGGGTTGAAGCAATATATTGTGCCAATTATCTGCTCAATCACATCTCGACTTCCTTCCATGGCTCTTGTCAAATGATTGTATCGGAAGAAACCTTATGTTGGTCACCTCTGTGTGTTCAAATGTGTTTTCTGGGCCCACATTCTTGATGATTTTCGAAATAACTTGGATGCAAAGAGTCATGCTTGCATCATGATGGGATATTCTGAAGAGTCAAAAGCCTATCAACTATTTGATCATGTCCGACGACAGATTATTATCTGACGTAATGTTATGTTTGATGAGAAGTCTTATAGAGTCAAGTTTCTAAATACCTCCTCTAGATTGTTGCAGGATCCTCCCCTTGATGTTGTCTAGGACACTGGTTCTCCTACTCCTCTCTTCAGTCCTTTGACTGGTCCATCGAACCTTGTACCTGTTTTTACTCGATCGTTGAGTTTCAAGTAGACTAATCTGACATATTATGTTTCGACTGGTCCACTGACTATAGAACCTCCAACTTTGTATCAACCTACTGAAGTGAACCACATTTCACCTACTTCTTTCCTACCCTGTTGGGCTGCCAAGACAATTGAAGTTGATGGAGATGATGCTAGAGATGAATCTTCCAGAAGACAGACCTGAAGTCAGAAGCAACATGCTAGCGTTTCTCTCATGACTCGTGTCCTTGAAACCTCTTATGTTTTTGCATACTTTGATGTCGAAGGATGAGCCAAATGGGAACAGGCCATGAATAGTGAGCTTGATTCCTTGTCGAAGAATAAAACTGTTGGATCATGTTGGCATTGATGCCAATGGTTTGATTGATTGATGTCAAGTGATTAATTGATGTCAAAGGATTGATTGATTGATGATTGATGTAATATAATATGTATTTTCCTTGATGAGAATGCATAGATGAAGATGGATCAATGAGTTGTCATTGA
>ML790846.1:383765-412425 GCA_009831015.1 Picea engelmannii
ATGGTTTGAGAGTTATGGCCTTATGAAGATGAAGGACCCCCACATGAAGGCTTGAAGCCCCCAAGGTCAAAGAAGTCAAAGTGACCTAAAAGAAGAAATCATTATTTAAATGATAAAGTAAGGTGACAAAGTCAAGGTGGATTGTTTAAATAATAAAGAGAAGTGAAAAAATAAAGAAATGATAAAGTAAGATGAGAAAATCAAGAAGGAATATTTAAATGATAAAATATTGGAGAAATTTCTATTTATGGAAAGTGGTTAACTCTAAAATAAGGAAAATAGGTTTAAGTGACCTAGAAATAGGTTAAGTGACCTAAAAATGGGTTAAGTAACCTAGAGGATGAAAGTATAAATAAGATAGCAATGGTCTCTTGTAGATCATCCCTTTTGTGGATCAATGGAGAGCTTCTTGTGAGAATATGTTTTGGAGTATTGATGGACAACTTCTTGTGAGAGATTATTGAGCATTTTTGGTGTGGAACACTTGAGAATATTGAAGATATATAGGTGACTGAGGTAACCAAGGATATCTAAGCCTAATTTCAGAAGGAAGGTGAAGAAAAGAGGGCCAGAATTGAAGGGAGGATAAATTATTTTCATGATGCTTTCTAAGGTATGTTATTTACAAGTCATCTCACCATTTTCGCTATAAAAAAATTTCTATAATGATTTAGACCATGGGATTGATATTTCATTGAGGAAACATATCCAAGTATCTGTGGTAAAAAATTCATCTTGTGGTTCGTTGTATTTTGGGAGTTACACTCCGTGGAAAAATAGGGTTTGTGGCTAGTCCTGAAACTAGTCAAAAACAGGTGTTTCAGGTAAAAACATCATAACTTTTTCATAGCAGATCCAAATTCAGTATGTATTATGTTGTGTAACAAAATTTTTTGGTTAGGGTGCAGTCTTTATTATGTTTTGTAACAGTTTCATATCAATTCAATGAATATTTTGTGCGGGGCACGCTCTACAAGGTCGCTCTCTAGAATAAGCCAGAATTCAGCAAGGTATGCCATTTTTGCTATAACTCCTTTTATGAGAGGTTTCAAGTAGTTCCACCTGGAGGAATTACATAAAACACACTGACGAACATTGTATATGAGTTTCATATCTTTATTCATTACAGGTACAAAGTTATGATTATTTCAAGTTGGGGTTGTTGACTAATCCAAAACTAGTCATGGTTGAGACAAGCAGTTGATGAGTTGGCACATACATGAGGTGTATAGTTGATGATGTTGGTACATATTGATGATTCATTTTTGATGAGTATTTGACACATGATTGGTATATACTTGGTACATGGTTGGATGCACTTGTTTATGGTACAGGTTGATTACAGGTTGTTTGGCACAGGTTGGTGCATGGTTGATGCACGTGTTTATGTTGACAGATTGATATTTGTTGACGATTGTTGCCTCATCTCAGTTGGTGCTGAGAAAGTAAGTTGATTCTTGCATATAGAGCTGGTGCTCTTGTAGAGTTGTACTCTATTCAGTTGTTGCTGAAAAACCCCCGGATTGAAGTCCATAATAAAAAGAAAAATTGTACATACATCTTTTGTTCTTTGTGTTCCTTGTGGAGATGATTTGTTGATGATATGTTGCCGATATATGTTTCTGATATGTATTCACATATAACTGATTATAAATGACAACAATGAGTAATGAGCAAATGTTGAATGTTAACTAAGGAGTTTTTGTGTAAGAGGGAAGTTTTGGGAAAAAGATCCCCACACTCATTCACCCCACCCACCCCCCTCTAAGTGTGGTAGGTGTGTCCAACAAAAACATGGGACTTGGTTCCCCGACAACATCAAAAGAATATTTTGAAGTTTCGATGGGTCTACAGTACCAAATTTACCTTTGAAGGTATTATTGAGAGACATAAATAAAGCCTCATCAAAAAGGGATTTTCTCAACAAGAAGGCATGGACTACACTGAAATATTTTCCTCTATTGCAAATATAAACTCGGTTCGATTGATCATTTCCCTTGCTACTCATATTGGATGGTAGACTCATCAGATGGATGTAAAAAGTGTCTTTCTTCATGGACCCATGTCTAAAGAAATTTACATGGAATAACGACCTGGCTTTGTGACATATTCCAATTTGGTATGTCGACTCAAGAAGTCATTTTATGGTTTGAAGCAGGCTCCCCGGGAATGGTATGCTAAGATTGACAATTTCTTTCTTTGGTTGGGCTTCAAGCGGTGTGAATATGACCATAGTCTATATGTTCTCAACTCCAATGAAGACACCTTGATTGGTTTTGTATATGTTGATGACTTACTCATTACTAGAAATACTAATGCTCCCATCTTTAGATTGACGAAACAAGTTGTTGACTCCTTTGACATGACAGATCTTGGAACTCTGCGTTATTTTTTGGGTCTTCAAGTATTACCTCTGTGTGACAGTTTTTTTATTTATCAATCTAAATATGTAATGGATCTGTTGACACATTTCAAGATGGCTAATTGCAAGACTTGTGCCTCTCCTTTTCAGTTTGGAGTGAAGCTGACTAAAACTTGTCAAACACATGTTGTTGATGCAACGCTCTATCGACAATTGGTCAGCATTCTTATTTATCTTACTCATAGTCGTCCTAATATCTCCTTTTCTTTTAGTGTGGTTTCTCAATTCATGCAAGATCTAAGAGATAGCCATTGGAAAGCAGTCAAACATATCATTTGATATCTGAAGGGTACCACTCATTTTGGTATCAAATATTTTCGCAGTTCAAATTCCATAGTTTGCTTCACTCACTCCAACAGGTTTGGCAACGGAGATGACCAGAAGACCACTTCTCGGTATGTGTGTTTCTATAGCATTAGACCTTTGGTGTGTTCATGCAAGAAACATAAGGTAGTCTCTTTGTGGACTATTGAATCCAAATATCGTGGCGTTGTTCAAGTCGGTATTGAAATCATTTTGATGTGTCAACTCTTAGGCGAGCTTGGATTTCCTATTCAGGCCTCGACTACAATATTTTGTGATAATCAAAGTTCCATACATGTCCCTAACAATATTTTTGCTCACAGTAAGATGAAGCATATTGAGCTCCATGCTCACTATTTACGGCAACTAGTTCATGATGACGTTGTTTCTATTGAATATTTTTGTATTGATGATCAAGTTGTTGATATCTTCACCAAACCTTGAGATGAAGCCAGATTCATCAAGCTCCGCACTTTTCTTGGGCTTCAGGAAGTTGTAATTATAGGGGGGGGTTCCACTGATGTAACTTCACCTCCTGAACATTCAAAGTTGTGTGTTGATGGGGGGATGTTGGAACATCAAGCATTAATGGTTCATCACACATCTTCTAGGTTCAGACGATCGAGAGGTCGACCTATATCTAGACACAGTCGGTCGAGTAGTCTAAATGCATGTCAGTCGGACAATCGACCAGCAATTGAAGATAGTCGTGCGGTGGATCGACCATCCTTGCATTCGACTACGAGTTGGACGAATATTAGGTCGGGTCCAGTCTCGATGAGAAAACTTACTAGAGAAGATTTTGTGGGACCAATTATCATGCAAAATGTAGGTGGGGAAAATCCTAACCCAATCCATTGGATGGAAATAACAGTGGGAGAGTTTACCCATTGTCACCTCAGATAAACCCTCCCCTCGCTTTAGTGAAGGATAAATCCAACACAAGGGGGGAATATCAGGTGACCCTAGGGGGGAAATGAGACGAAAATTGATACTTATAAATGGATTCCCCTATAGGTCAAGTTTGTAAATGAATATTATCTTGGAAATGAATCTCGGTAGTAGTTGATTGCAGCCAAGAAGTTTGAGTACATGCCCATGATAATGGTACATGCCCGAGACACAAGAGAGACCAAGTATAAAAGTTGTATTTTAAGTGGACAAGCAAGTTAATATTGTTGTCCCTATTTGTAGAATTCAACAAATATATATATCAGCAAACAAATGATTATTAGAGTTTCTAAACAAGATGCTAAAGTCAAGTAAATGGTGCAAGAGATAAGCTAGTAAACACAAGTACAACTCAAGTAATAAAGCATAGACTTTAACATTAAATGTAAGGATGTTATAGATAAATATTTCAGAGATGTATTTGCAGCCTTATGGATGTAGAAAAATAATTTGTTGCATCATAAAAATCATCCACCAAGACTTGCAAAAAATCCACCCAAAAGATGCATTAGGACTAGTAGGTTATGCTGGAAAATTCTTAGCAAATTATGACGGTTGATAAGAGAGTAAAATCAAAAGTTATGATCAGTTTTCTGCAGCCCTAATGGCTGTAGATTAAAATTTGTAACAGAAATAATAATTTCTTGGTCAAATGAGATGCCTTATTGGTTTAGAGACGTGTATAGCATATAATTTAAATTCCACTTAAAACAATTTCAATATCTCAACTTTTCACAATTACCAATGCAATGATTTATTTCTCCAATGTATGAAGACTAGTGTCTTTCTATTGGGAAAATGGAGTCTCTTGATTAAAAAAGTTGGATGAATTACTTCCTTGGAGTTTTAATCCCTTTTACTCCCCAAAGAAAACCCTAACCAACAAGGAAAACCTAGGAGGATGTAATCCCTTTTACTCCTCCTAGTATCCTTTGTACAATAGATTATTCCAAACAATTATAATGGACATGGAGGGGTTTCTATGCCCTTATACTCGCCAAGAGATCATCACATTAACCTTACAACCCAGAAAAGAGAGCAATGAATATGAAATCCTTACCTAGTTGAAGCATTAACAAGATGAAACCCTAATTCACCAAGGAAAATCCACCATAAAGAAAGAAAAATTCTCCAGGAGAGCTAGTGCATCATTAATCCATCTAATAGCATAAGAAAAACCATCACAATATAATGTAACGAAGAGATATAGAGATAATTTCCCAAGCAGGGCGCAAATTTCAGCCAATGTAGTCTTCTCACAATGGGAGAGCTATGTTAAAATGAGATAGAAACTATCTATATTTAAAAAATAAAATAAAAAAAAAACCTTTAATAAAGAGTTTGTCCACAAAACCTATGGTAAACCACAAAGTAAGGGGACAACAACCCTTACTTTTCCCATTTATAATTCAAAATTTGATTTATCTTTTAAAAATTCACAATAGAAACACTAGAGTGACGCCATCCCTCTTCTGTGGTGACATTTTGGCACTTTTGTAAGTCGTTGGAGTGGAAAGTGAAAGTCCTTGGTCCCTTTAGGGCCTCCCTCTCATGAGTTAGGACTTTCTCCTCCAATTCAAACCCTCATTCATCAAATCATGCCAAGTGTCAAGTCAACCAACACTACCACCCCAACCCTAGCCCTAGGGTAACGTCAACCTCCTCAAAAGTGACGTTTTAGCCTCAAGAGAAATCGTTGGGCTAGAAAAGGGTTGTGTTAGGTCCTCCAAGGTGTCTCCTTAGAAATCCATAGGTTTTCATCATCATCCGGTGTGTGGGACATGGCATCCAACCTATGGGCTTAAAGCCTCAAGGAATCCTAAGTTAGGTTTGTTCTTCCAAATCTGTCCACCAACTAGGTCTTTCAAAGACAATGAATACACCCTCCAAGGATCTCCAATCAAATGCATCATTATAGGTAAATCAAATCAATAAAAGAACCATCTAAGCATGTACATCCAAAACACCTCATCAAAATAAACAAGTGCTCAAAGACCCTATGTCATTTGTTGAGTTTAGGTATGAGAGGGTTGACAAAGTGACCTATTGGGTGAATCGTACCTCAAGTTTAGGAGTGTTTTCCGAGTGGACCCCTCTCTAATACATGTGGACAAAGTGACATGGATGGGAGTAAGACTCTTGGGCATGGGGTTCATGATGTACAAGGTATTGTAGTATCTCATTTATGGGTTCCTTTGTATAGGGTGTGTTGCACCTTTGTTTTCAATGCAACTTTTTTCCAAGCTCGTTTATTGCCTTTAATTATTTTTTAAGATGTTTCCAAGTTGAAGCTAAGGTGGGGATTCTACCTAAGCATGAAAAACAATGCCCACCTTAACTCTACCTTGGTCACATGATTCTTCCCCAAGTTGAAGTCATGTGTGGGGCTTCTACCTAAGCATGAAAAATAGTTCCCACACATGCTTTACATTGGTTGGAATTTTGAAATAATTATTTTTCATGGGTCCCATCAGTTTCTTACGAGAGACATTTCATTGTCCTCGAGATCCTTGGGCGAGAATATAGAAGGCTAATTTTTATATTTTATATTTTACCAGCCATCTCCCCTGTGGGCCTTCAGCCCCTTCTTCCGATGAAATGAGGGACAACCCCTTCTTGGGTCAGTACACACAAAAATCCCAAAAGGTAAGGAGATGATTTGATGAAGTATGGAAAGTGACAAGTATGGTTGGGAATGGCACGATGAGTTGTCAAGAGGACCTCCAAGTAGCACACATATCCCTAAGGGTGACCCACTTACTAGGGCGCAATGTCAACCACCAAAGTGAAACAGGGAAAAGAGAATAATGTCCAAGCCGACGTTACATAATCAAAAGTAGTTTAAAATGCAACAAGCTCAAATGCCTCAAATATTGAAATGACACTCACCATAATACTTGACTTGTACCTCATGGAGCAAGACCCAATGTCTTTCGGAAGCCAGCTGATGTGGTGGATACCGTCGTGATGAACCTGGAACTGTGGTGGCGAGGTGGGTCTATATCTGTCGAAGTGGACACTACTAGTCAAGTTGTCTCTTGATACTCCATGTCTACAACCTAAGGGCCTCGAGACATCATCTCCTTAGTTATCCCTAGGAATTGGGGATAACATTTGGCTCCTACTTAGGGAAATGTATTGGTCATATACTGCATGATTGTTGGACATGGTGTTATGTTGTCATTGATGTCAACAAGGGTTAAATGGATTTATCATCCAGACAAGTATCTGGCTATACCAATTGTAGGAATCGATAGTAAACAACGAACAAAAATGTAGATGGTTGGATCAAGCTATACCCGTTGCAGGAATCAACGGTAAAAAAAGAAGAACAATGTAGATCGTTGGATTAGCCTATACCAGTTGCAAGAATCGATAGTAAAGAATGAAGAGCAATGTAGATTGTTGGATCAAAATAAGAGCATGATCAGACGGTAAAGAACAAAGAACAATGTTGATCGTTGGATCAAAATAAGAGCATGATCGGACAGTAAAGAATGAAGGAACGATGTTGATCATTGGATCAAAATGAAATCATGATAAGACTGCTAGGATCTCTTTCCTCAAGTCCGCTGAGTAACAAAAAGAATGGCTAAGTATCATATTATATCGATATAACTTAAAATTTTCTATGGTTCATTATGGAGGTAACGGAAGTTGGGTGTGCATTTTGATGACATCCTAGAAGAGATATGAGTCCACGAGTCCGAGACTCTGCAAGCCCGAGAAAAATCACTTAAAAACTTTTCTAAGTATAGGTTCATCTTGGAGGTCATAGAAGTTGGGCATGCATTTTGATGACACCCAAGAAGACATGTGAGTCTGCAATTCTGAGAGTCCGCAAACCCTAGAAAAATCACTTCAAATTTTCTCTAAGTATAGGTTCATCTTGGAGGTTGCGGAAGTTGGGCATGCATTTTTATGACATCTGAGAAGACATGTGAGTCCACAAGTGTGAGATTACATGAACCCGTCACATAAATACATCTAAGTAAAATCCCATATTTAAAATGAATAATAATTGTCCACTCAACGGTTGATTATATCTTAATTGTCAATCTGTCTAAAGCACCTAGATAAAATAAGGATTGTCCATCTCACCGGGAGATTAAGTCAAAGTCATTGGATCAAGATCTTATCGGGAGTAAGGTAGGCCATTAGATCAAATCATGGGTGCAATCCCAGTCGTTCGTTGGTAAAAGGTAAAGTGGGTTGAAGGAAGCGCATAGGTTCCTAAAATAATTATGCATGAATAACATATATATGCACATCGAAATCAATGGTCAATATTTAATCTTGATATCAATCCTATGATAGTTGAGTCTCTATGAAACCAAAGCTCAGTGCAACGAAGAAAATGACAATTTCAATCAATTTCATGAAGGGTTTTTTATCGATCATCCCATAAGGAAGATTGACATGAGAAATATCAAAACATAATTAATCTACAAGGGATTTGAATTTGATTAAGTTAATTTTAATTACAATCTATTGTGAATGAAGACGCACATTGGTTCATTATTAAAATATGCAATGGTCCAAATTCACACTAGTTGGAAGACTATATAAATGAGAAAGAATGGTGAGAATAAAGTGTCTTTGTGGTCTACATCTGAAGATCAAAAGCATGTGTAGAGTCCAGGGAAGAAAGACGAAGATACTTATGAAGTGAGGGTGTAAGGAAGGATCAAGGAAGGATTGGTATCCTTTGCTAATTAAACTGTAACACAGGGAGTTGGTGCTTCCTAGGGTTGGTGCCCTAAAATCAGGGATTTGGTGCTTCCTAGGGTTGGATCCCTAAAACTAGAGAGTTGGTGCTTCAAAGGGTTGGTGCCCTAAAGCAATGGAGTTGGTGCTTCCTAGGGTTGGTGCCCTAAACAAGGAGATTGTTGTCTCCTAGAGTTGGTGCTCTAAATCAATCTTCATATAAAACTTGTAATTTGTAATTTAATTTTATACTTATTTATGCTATTTACTAAATTTTCTTGTTGATCAATAAAGTTAATAAATAATTATTTAAAGATTGTGAAAAGTTATTAATACTGATTCAACCCCCCTCTATGTATTAAACCATATTCCAACAATTGGTATCATAGCGGGTGCCCTCAGCATAGTCTAACAATTGGAAGTTAGATTCTGCATAATCCTATGGATCATCAAGAAGGAATGTCTTCCAGCGGAGCACCTTTGTTCAAAGGGATGATTATGCACTTTGGAGTGTGAGAATGAAAGGCTATATAATGTCCCTGGGTTGTGATATCTGGCAATATGTAGAAGATGGGAACACTGCACCTGCTACTACTCCCATAGACACAGCCGGAAAGAAGCTTTGTAATGACAATGCAAGAGCATCCAATGCCATCCTAGGAGGATTATCCAATCCTATATTTGTGAAAGTAATGCATTGTAAGTCAGCAAAATAAATATGGGACAAACTAAAGGTCATATATGAAGGAGATAGAAAAGTCAAAAAGGCCAAACTACAAACCTACATAACTCAATTTGAAAATCTGAAAAGTGAATGAAGAAGAGAACATAGCAGAATATCTTCAGAGAGTAGATGAAGTGGTCAACTCAATCTAATCACCAGGATATGAACTCAAAGATAAACCCATTATCCAAAAAATCATGAGATCGTTACCCATAAGATATGATGCCAAGATTTCTACTCTTGAAGATAGACCAAAGCTTGATAATCTCACAATGGATGAACTACATGGGATCATCACAACGTATGAGATGAGAATAGGGAAAGAAAGACCAACAAAATGAGAAAAAGTTTTCCAAGTATCTAAATCAAAGAAGAAATAGGAGCATGTATCTAATGAAGATCATTCAGAGATATCTGATGAAGAAATAACTAACTTCATGAATAAACTCAAGAAAGGAACAGGTAGACACAAAGGAAATTTTTCTCTAATATGCTTTAACTATGGAAAGATTGGACATTTGCTACCAAATGTCCCTATCCAAAACAAGAAGAAAGCGATGATGAAAGAACTTTCAAAGAACAAAAGAAAATTCAAACCAAAGACAAAAGGAATGTTTACAAGAAGAAGAAGAAGACCTTTTACACTGAAGAGAACAACAACTCATCTGAAGAAAGTGAAGAAGAAGACAAATCTGAGCACCTATTTATGTGTATAGAAACGCAAAATATTCACACCAAAAATAACTTTGATATTGAAGAAGAAAACTTTGAGGTTGAAGGAGAAGTACATCTTGACGTGGAGTTGATCAATTCCCTTGACGAACTCATAAAGTATAAAAGGAAGAATAAATCATTAAGAGAACAACTGTCAGAATATGAAGAAGCACAAAAATCAAGAGAAAGAGAAGTGTCAAAGACCATCAAAGAAACAGGGCAAGTCATCAATGATTTAAAGACTCAACTCCAGGAAGCCAAAAGAATTGAAGAAGTCTTTTTGAAACAACTCAATGATAGGGAAGAACACTATGAAAAGATAGAAGTTGAAATTGTCCTACTAAAAAGAGAAATTGAAAAAGAAAAGAAGCAGACAAATTTTGAGAACAGTTCAAAGATTTTGAATTATATTCTTAATATCCAAAGATTACTAAATGATAAACCAAGATTAGGATATGATCAAAATTCAACCTCTACTTCATAGAAAACTGATAAACAATCAATAAGCTATGTAGATGCTCTTAGAAGTTCCTTAAAAAGAGAAGACAACAAAATAAAAATGGCACCATTAAAGACAGGTTTTAATAAGCAAGCACCTCCTCCAGAAGGAAAAACAGTGATCAAAAGAACTCCTCCTAATAGATATCAGCATATATTTCTTGGATATTGATATTCATGCAACAACTTTGGACACAAAGCAGAACATTGTAAATACTATAGAAACTACAAACCAATAAATATCCATAGATATAAGAACAACAAAAATGATGTAGAGAAAAGAAATTATAATTCAGTCTCTCATTTACAAGAGTTCAATGTTGAATGCCACAAGTGGAACAACTATGGCCATAAGCTGGTGAATGTATATTACCAATGCAATCCTTGAAGATGAGCAACTCTAACAAACGGGATAATAAGATATGGAAAGAAAAGCATATAAAAGAAAAGGTAATAGAGTGTAAAGTGGCCTTGTATGCAAAGAACAAAAAGTGTCAGTGGTATATTGATAGTGGATGCTCAAAACATATGACAGGAGATGAAGGCAAATGTATCACTTTGACAAAGAAGGATAAAGGTAAAGTCACTTTTGGAGATAATGTATCTGCCAAAATACTAGGAAAAGGCACAGTTTCTTTGGGAAGCATAAGGAATAAAGCAGAAAACATGATGCTAGTAGAAAACTTAAAACCTAATCTACTTAGTGTAAGCCAGACTTGTGATCATGGACATGTACTCATTTTTTACTCCCAAAAATGTGAAATAAGAAAAGAAGGATCAGGAAAATTAGTTGCTATTGCACCAAGAACCTCAAGAAATGTGTATATCTTAGATATTGAGGAAGAAGAAGAATGTCATATGAGTCAAATAGATGAAATTTGGTCATGGCACAGAAGGATGGGACACTTCAGTTTTGATAGCCTAATCAAAGCTAGTAAAAAGGGAGCTATAAAAGACATGCCAAAAGTCATCAATCCTTTAGACCCTGTTTGCAAACATTGGCAATTAGGGAAGCAGACCAGAGTCATATTCAAGACAAAAGAGCATTCTACATCAAAACCCTTGGAGATTGTTCACACTGACTTTTATGGGCCATCTAGGACTAAAAGCATACAAGGGGAACACTACTTCATGTTGATCATTGATGACAACACAAGGATGACCTGGGTATATTTTCTCAAAGAAAAATCTGAGGAATTTGAAAAGTTTAAAACATTCAAGACTTATGTAGAGAATGAAACAGATCTCAAAATCAAATGTTTAAGATCAGATAATGGAGGGGAATTTACCTCCAAATAATTCAATAAGTTTTGTGAGGATCATGGAATCAAGAGACAATTCTCAGTTCCAAGAACTCCTCAACATAATGGAGTTGTTGAGAGGAAAAACATAATTCTTCAAGAGGCTGCAAGAACTATGTTGAATGAAGCCAAAATCCCAGACAAATTTTGGAGAGGTGCAATATATACAGCAGTCCACATACTTAACCGAACACAATTGAGATCTAACCATGAGAAAACACCTTATGAATTATGGTTTGGAAGACCAGCATCTGTGAAACATTTCAGAGTCCTTGGAAGTAATTGTTACATCAAAATGGATGAAGATAATCTAGGGAAATTTGACTCTAGATCAAATGAAGGTATATTTGTGGGATATTCAACTAAAAAAAAGGCTTACAAGTGTTATAATCTAAGATTGCACAAAATAGTGGAAAGTGTAAATGTAAAAATAGATGATCTAAAATTGAGAAAAACCAAATCTCAATATGAATCAAAATTGATGAATAGAAAAGAACTAGTGATGATGAATAAGATGGTGAATCACAATATGAAGAAGATATTGAGGAACTACAAGAGAATGGACCACAAATTGATGAAGAGAAGGATGAGGAAGAAACACCCTTACCAAAAGCACCATCAAAAAGATTTCAAAAGAATCACCCTTATAATAAAATTATAGGGGATAAAGAAGCAAGAGTAGAAACAAGAAGGAAACTTAGATTTGATTATAAACAGCCAATGCTTTCAATAATAGAACCCAAAAATTTTGCAAAAGTCAGCAAGAGTGAAGACTAGATAAAAGCAATGAACGAGGAACTTGATCAAATTGAGAAAAATCATACATGGGAACTTGTCCCTATACCAAAAGACAATAATGTGGTAGGAACCAAGTGGATATTCAAAAACAAACTCAATGAGAATGGACATATCATAAAGAAAAAATCTAGATTAGTATGCAAAAGATATGCCCAAGTGGAAGGTATTGATTTTGAAGAGACTTTTTCCTCATTAGCAAGACTAGAGGCCATCAGAATAATTTTAACATTTGTATGCTTCATAAACTTCAAAATTTATCAAATGGATGTCAAGTCGGCATTATTGAATGGAACATTAGAAAAAGAAGTATATATTGAGCAACCAGAAGGATTCATATTAACTAAAAATGAGGACTATGTGTGCAAACTAAATAAGTCTCTGTATTGTCTTAAACAAGCCCCTAGAGCATGGTTCTCAAGACTAGATCAATATCTGCAAAATAAGGATATAAAATAGGGACTACTGACAGAAACATATATATCAAAATTGAGGATCAAGATATGATTGTTGTGGTGGTATATGTAGATGATATCATATTTGGAAGTATTCTTACTACACTAAGCAAAATGTTGTCTATAGAAATGCAGAAAGAGTTTGAAATGTCTATGCTAGGAGAATTGGCTTTCTTCCTAGGCTTACAAGTCACTCAAACAGATAAAGGAATATTCATTTCCCAAAATAAATATATCAAAGAAATGTGAAATAAATTCCAAATGGAAGACAGTAAATTGATGTGCACTCCCATGGTCACGGGATGTGAACTAAGTCTAGATGATGATTCACCAAGAGTAGACCAAACCATGTACATATCAATGGTTTGTAGCCTATTATATGCAACAAGACCAGATATGTTGCAGGTTGTAGGAGTAGTGGGTAGATTTCAATCTGCACCTAAAGAAACTCACATGAAGGCAGTAAAAAGGATATTCAGATATCTTAAAGGAACATTGGAGTTTGGTTTATGGTTTCCAAAAATAGAAGATTTTACATTAACTACATATACTGATGCAGATTGGACTGGTAATGTAGATTGCAAGAAAAGTAGTAATGGAGGATCATTCTACCTGGGAAAGTCTTTGGTATCATGGATAAGTAAAAATCACACATCTATATCACTGTCTATAGCAGAAGTAGAGTACATTGATGTTGCATCTTGCTGCACACAAGTAATCTGAATGAAACAGACCCTAGAAGATGTACAAGTGAAATATGATCATCTAATCACTATTAATTGTGACAACACCAGTGCCATAAATATCTCTAAGAATCATGTCATGAATTCTAAAACAAAGCATATCCCAGTTAAATACCATTTTCTAAGAGATCAGGTTTCTCAAAAGGTAGTCAAAGTGGAATATATTAATACTAAAGAGAAAATTGCAAACATATTCACAAAACCTCTACCAAGAGGTACCTTTGAAAATCTTAGAAGGAAATTCGGAGTAATTCTCATACCTCATTAAAAACTACAAAATAAAAAAAGGAGCACGTGGACAAGGGGAGCATCACCTCAAGGGGAGCGAAGAAATGTCCCTTCTATCATTGTTGTCAAAGGGGGAGAATACACAGTAAAACTTAGTTAAAATAAAGAGTTTTTACTTTGTTTCCATCAATGCCAAAAGGGGAGAATGTTGGAAATGGTGTTATGTTGTCAATGATGTCAACAAGGGTTAAATGGATTTATCATCCAAACAAGTATCTGGATATACTAGTTGTAGGAATTGACAGTAGAGAATGAAGAACAATGTACATCGTTGGATCGGGCTATACCAGTTGCAGGAATCGACAGCAAAGAATGAAGAACAATGTAGATCGTTGGATCAAAATAAGAGCATGATCAGACTGTAAAGAACGAAGAACAATGTTGATTGTTCGATCAAAATAAGATCACTATCGGATCGAAAATAATGAAGGAACGATGTTGATCGTTGGATCAAAATGAAATCATGATCAGACGGCTAGGATCTCTTTCTGTGATTCCGATGAGTAACCAAAAAAATGGCTAAGTATCATATTATATTGATATCACTTAAAAATTTCTAAGTATGGTTCATTATGGAGGTAAAGGAAGTTGGGCATGCATTTTGATGACATCCTAGAAGAGATATGAGTCCAAGAGTCTGTGAGCCCAAGAAAAATCACTTAAAAACTTTTCTAAGTATAGGTTCATCATGGAGGCCGCAGAAGTTGGGCATGCATTTTGATCACACTCGAGAAGACATGTGAGTCCGCAAGTCCAAGAGTCCGTGAACTCGAGAAAAATAACCTAAACATTTCTTTAAGTATAGGTTCATCTTGGAGGCTGCGGAAGTTGAGCATGCATTTTGATGACACCCAAGAAGACATGTGAGTCTGCAAGTCTGAGAGACCACGAACCCATCACATAAATACTTCTAAGTAAAATCCCATGTTTAAAATGAATAAGAACCGTCCACTCAACGGTTAATTATATCTAAACCATCATTCTGTCTAAATCGCCTAGATAAAATAAGGGTCGTCCATCTCACCGAGCGATTAAGTCAGAGTTGTTGGATCAAGATCTTATCGGGAGTAAGGTAGGCCATTGCATCAACTCATGGGTGCAATCCCAGTCGTTCATTTGTAAAAGGTAAAGTGGGTTGAAGGAAGCTCATAGGTACCTAAAACAGTTATGCATGAATAACAGATATATGCACATCAAAATCAATGCTCAAGATTTAATCTTTATATTGATCCTACGGTAGCTAAGTCTCTACGAAACCAAAGATCATTGCAACGAAGAAATTGACAGTTTTAATCAATTTCATGAAGGGTTTTCGATCGATCATTCCACAAGGAAGATTGACATGAGAAAGATCAAAACATAATTAATCTACAAGGGATTTGAATTCGATTAAGTTAATTTTATATAAAGTCTATTGTGAATGAAGAGGCACGTTGGTTCATTATTAAAAGACGCATAGTTCAAATTCACACCACTTGGAACACTATATAAATGAGAAGAATGGTGAGAAGAAAGTGTCTCAATGGTCTACATCTGAAGATCAAAATCATGTGCAGAGTCCAAGGAAGAAAGATGAAGATACTTATGAAGTGAGGGTGGAAGGGAGAAGAAAGGAAGGATTATTATCCTTTTTTAATTAAAGTGTAACACAGGGAGTTGGTGCTTCCTAGGGTTGGTACCCTAAAATTAGGGAGTGGGTTCTTCCTAGGGTTAGAACCATAAAACTAGGGAGTTGATGCTTCCTAGGGTTGGTGCCCTAAATCAAGGGAGTTGGTGCTTCCTAGGGTTGGTTCCCTGAACTAAGGTATTGTTGTCTCTTAGAGTTGGTGCTCTGAATCAATCTTCATATAGAAGTTGTAATTTGTAATTTAATTTTATACTTATTGATGTTATTTACTAAAGTTTCTTGTTGATCAATAAAGTTAATATATAATTATTTGAAGATTGTGAAAATTTATTAATATTGATTCACCCCCCTCTTAGTATTAAGCCATATTCCAACAATGAGGACCACAACATCTTCTGGTGGACCTGTTCCTACTCTGAAGCATAAAATCATAAAATCCATGGTGGTTTTATCACCCTTCTTCCATATATATCAAAATAAAAAATGACAACTAGTCTAGAAAATAAAATTTTGCATTTTTTTAAAAAAATTCTAAACTAAAAATGTAATATGATGAAGTCAATATGCAAGTAGATAAAAATGAAAAAATGAAATGTAGTTAAGCTACCATGAGCAATCAGGATGCAAATGCAAGGAAAGCAAGATGATCTACCTACTTACCTAGGACCTGAACTGTGAATAATTCAAGTGCCACCTTGGAAATAATGTTTGAGGAGGGATCCATTTATTGGTAATGCAATCGTCCTCTCTTATGTCATGGACAAATAAAAATAGTATGGCTCTGATATTTTCTCTATCTTGTAGGGCCTCAACCACATACTATAAAAAAAATTGGTGCATCCAAGGTTTTTCTCTCCTCTTGTCCCAAATTAAGACCTGGTCCCCCTTCTTGAAATCTCTTTGCCTTGCTCTACGATCAAAAGTCCCTTTTACTTTTTCTTGGTTCTTTGCCATTTGATCAAAATCCATTCTTCAATTTTCATCCAATTCCATAAGTTGGTCAATTCGTAGTCATACTTCTAATCCACAAACTAACTCGAAAGAGGTTTTCCCAGTAGAAGTCTTAGTAGTTGTGTGGTCCACCCACAAGGTATGCTTAATCTTGTTATCCCAACTTTTCTTGTTTTCCCCAAAAATTGTCCTTACAATATTCTTGATGTTTTTGTTCCTAGATTCAGCTAATCCATTTCCTTGAGGAAAATAATTTGAGGAGTGTGACAAAACAATTCCACACTTAAAACAGAACTCATTGAGTGCTATCAAGCTAAAATATTTGGCGTTATATGTGGTTATCTTGGCAGGAACGATGGATCTAGTGATCATTTTGGATGGCTTCTACCCATCTGGTGAAGTAGTAAGTGGCAGTCAAAACATATCGGTAACCATTACTAGAGTTTTCCCTGAATTCATCAATGAAATCCAGTCCCCGTTGTTGAAAAGGTTCTTCTATGATTACTGGCTTGAGGGAAAGGGTGAGGAGGCGTTGTTTCTCGACAAAGAACTGACACGGTTGATAGGATATGATGTATCGATGTGTTTCAGAGAAAATAGTGGGCCAATAATATCCCTCCCTTAAGCATATGGGAAATAGTGTGAGTTGCAAAATGGCCTCCACAGAACCCTCAATGAAGATCATCAACTAACTTGTCAGCTTCTACTTTATTCACACACCTGAGGATCACCCCATCAGGGTTCCTCCACCTGATACCGTCTTCTATCAAGCAATACTTCATAGCTTTGAGCCTTAGGGCTCTCCTCTTATGATCTACCAAATGATCAGGGAAAGTGAGGTTCTTCGAGTAATAAATGATGTATGAATACTATTTGTCGTTCTCAATTTCGCTTACGACAACATTGATTTGCTCCTTCTCTCCTATATTAATGGATTCTTGATAGCTTTTTGTCAACATCTTATCCAACCCTTGGCCTTTGATTATCTTGGATGGTTTGATCTCCAAATCGTATTCCTATATCTACGAAACCCATTTTCCCCTTAATCCAAGACAATCATGTTGTGATAAAACATCTTTTACAGCGGGATAAGGGACGAAAGCTTTAATTTTGTTGTATCCCACATACGTCCTAAAGTGCTTGAGGGACTTGACAAGAGCGTAGGATTATTTTTTCGTAATGGTGTAATTCTTCTCTGAGTTCCTAAGGTTCTTTCTCATGAAAGCAATCGGTTCTTCAACCCCCTTATCATTATTTTATAACAAAACTCCTATGATGGTGTCCTTTGAAGCAAAATATAATGTTATGAAGTATTTAAAAAAAATTGCACTGAATAGGACCAAAGCGATAGTTATTGCTTCCTTGATACATTGGAAAGACAACTTACCTTCGTTGTCCCATTCGAAATGGGAATCCTGCTTTAAAAATCTATTAAGGGGCTTAACAATTTCGGCAAAGTTTAGAATGAACCTTCTTATGAAGTTGATTTGGCCAAAGAAGGATTGCAAGGCTTTATGTCTTTAGGGAGAGAGATATTTTTTATGGCTTCAATCATGGCATGGTCTATTGAAATTCCATCTTTAGAAATAATATGACCTGGTAACTTGTCTTTATCTGCACCAAAGATTGATTTCTTAGGGTTGAGAGAAATGCCATATTCTTTACACCTTTGGAAAATCGTTCTTAATTGTTTGATGTGTTGATCCCTTTTCTTGGAAATAGCGGTTATATCATCTTAGTAAATCTCTATAAGTTTCTCGATCAAATCCATGAAATCATAATCCATGGCACGTTGGAAAGTAGCCCCTGTGTTGGTCAATCCAAAGGGAATTCTCAAATACTTGTAAGTCCCCCAGGGGGTGGTGAAAGCAGTTTTTAGTTGGCCATCCTCCTTTACCAACACTAGGTTGTATCCTAAGAAATCGTCAAGCATGGACATCATCTCTGCTCCGGTGACCCTTTGCAAAAGATATTCCATTTTTGGTACAGTATAGTTGTCTTTAAGTGAATCCTGGTTCAAATTTCTGAAATCAACACATATTCTAATATGACCAATCTTTTTCCTAACATTGATTGGATTAGATACCCAATGTGAGTACCTGATAGGCTCAATTATTCCTACCTCGACCATCTTTTGCAACTCTTTTTGGACTTGTGGGGAAACTTTAGGTTTCATTTTCTTGAGCTTCTTCCTGAAGAGTTTTGTGCCTTCCTTAAGGGGAATAGCATGATGTATGGCATCCTATCAATAATCCTTTAGATATTTGTAATACCAAGCGAAAACATCCTTAAATTCTCTTATGAGAGCAATCAACTTCTCCCTTTCATCGAGTGTTGTTCATTTTCCAAACTTCGCGATTTTTTGGGATTCCTTGGTGTCGATATTGAATCCAATGACCTCGTCATCGATTTTTGTTGACGACTTACTCTTATACATGTCATTTTGATCAAAGACTCTCTCTAGGGGGGTGACACCTTTGGGTAAGGTTATGTCAAGTAAATCAATGATATCAATATTTCCCTTTTCTGCCAAACATTTTATCTAGCCTTCCGAGAATTCACCTTCATTCTGGAGAAAATGAAAAATTTGGTTTTCATTATCAAAAACATGCCAATGTTCCAAGTTATCAGGTAGTGAAGGCCTCTTTGAAGATCTATAAACTGGATGTGGAAACGAAAAGGTTGTTTGGAAAATGATTATCTTCCCTAGGGATGGCTTCAATCGAAAAGTTAACAAATTTATGCATGGCATCCCAGATGGCATCTCTATATTGTTTCAACCTTGGATTCTTAGCAACTAATTTATTGTTAACCTGTGAAACGATCAAGTTTGAGTCTCCTCTTAAATGCAGGGACCTTATATTCATGTCAATGGCAAGTTTTGTGCCCTAGATGAGGGCTTCATACGGGACGATGTTGTTTGTGCACTTAAACTCAAGCCTATACGAGAACATGGTAGTCTTTTTATCTGGTGACCTTAAGACTATTCCTATGCATGAGCCTAATCTTGAATGCACACCATCGAAGTCTAAGCCCCAAGATCCTTCCTAATTTTCTTCATTTACAAAAAGGGAGTTTGCCAAAATGAAGGTGTCATCAATCCCCTCATCCAGAACTTCATGGTTTATGTTGACGTGATCTCTTACAAAGTCTTCCTTTTTGGTCTTGTATGGGGAAACAGTTTTCTCCCCATTTTTTATGACACTAACTTCCTTCTCTTTGCATGGCTCTGTTACAACTTGTTGAATATGTTGCCAAAAAAAATATTCGCCCTACCATGCTGCTTGTTTCTTTTCAGCTTTCAAAATCTCATTTAATGGGGGAGGTATTTTTTCAGACGTTGGTTCTTCATCTTTCCCCAATAGCCTCATCATGTGGCCAGCAACTTGTTTAGCGGCCTCCTTTTATTCCCTCTGCAGGTATGTCCTCATATTGTGAGGAGGGTCTAGTATGAAAAGCTCATCAACTTGATTTTGTTCGACAACACGGGTATTCCAACAAAGGATGAACACCTTTAGTAACCACTCACAGAACCATATCAAATATCAACACACCGATATTTTGACATGGTAAAATCCCTACGGGGGAACATCCAGGACCCCAACCAACGCGACCACTTGGAGTAATTTATTAATGCAAAAGAAAAAGATTACAATGAGATTTTACAAAATATTTTCTCTCAATCAATCGTTGACAAATGACCCTCCATGCTCTTTAAATAAATATCATGGACCAATTGGGTGTTAATCCATGGATAAATGTAATCGTTAAGATCAAGGAGAATATGAACCTTCGGATCACTTTATGTCGGGAACATATCGTGATCATCGGATTTCCTAACTAAAAATGCATACCAATGCATACTTAAGAAACACACTTTTAACTAACGACACATTATACCAAGTAGATCTTAACTAACTCCTAAGTGTCTAAATATCCTAACATCCCCCCTTAAGAAGAACTTGGGATAGGATTGAAAGATTTACGATAGTGACACAATAGGAGAAGAAAGGAGGAAATAGAGCCTATCCCCCCTTAATGACAACTTATTGAATGCCTAACATATATCAAAGTTTGGAAAACTTCACTTTTGCAAGAGACTTTGTGAAAATTTCTTTGAATTGATCTTCTGTAAGGAAAAAGAGCACTTTAATAACTTGATCATGAATGATCTTTTTGAAGAAGTGCATGTGTAGCTCGATATCTTTGTTGCGCTTATATTGAACTGGGTCTTTGGTGAGCTTGATGGCACTCTGATTGTCGCACCAAATGTTGGTCATATGTCATTGATGGAATCCAAACTGTAAAATATTTTGTCGAAGCCACAAGGCTTCTGACTTGCATTTACCATTGCTCGGTACTGTGCTTCTGTTGAAGAAAGTGCAATAGCCTTTTGTTTCTTATAGGCCCAAGTGGCAAGTCCTAAACCAAGGTTGGAAACATATCCTGCAATAAACTTCTGATCATCAGGGTTCCCGACCCAATATGAATCAGTGAAACCAACCAATAAAGGAGTCCCCCCTGAATTGTAATATATCTCGAACTGAACTACACCTCGGACATACTGAAGTATCCTTTTAGTTATTTTCCAATGGCTTTCATCAAGTGTTTGCATATACCGGGAAATGAGACGAACAACAAAAGAAAGATTGTGATGGGTATAAGTCAAGTATAAGAGGCTACCAACTAACTGATGGTATAAAGTGGCAACAACTTTGGGAGAAGTACATGTGGCAAAAAGGTTGACTCCAGACTGGAAGGGAGAAAGGGATCGCTTACAATCTTCCATGTGGAAGCGACGAAGAACGTCACAAGCATACTTAGACTGGGAAAGAAAAATTCCTTCCTTGGTTTGCAAAACTTGGAGGCCAAGGAAATAGTGCAAAAATCCTAAGTCAGTGATTTCAAATGTCTTCTTAAGGTTGGTTTTCACATGGTTTAAAATTTTTGAGTCGTTACCAGTAAGGATAAGGTCATCAACATAAAAGACAAGGATTATGAGATGGATTCCTAATTTTTTGGTATAGATGTTAGGATCAGAATGGCATGTAGAAAATCCAATGTCAGTAAGAAAGATGTCCATTTTGGCATACCAAGATCAGGGAGCTTTCTTAAGACCATAAAGAGATTTATTAAGGTGACAAACAAGGCTAGTGTCATTTTGGACATAGACAACAGGTTGTTCCATATAGATTTCTTCTAGCAAATCCCCATGCAAGAAGGTGGACTTAACATCCATCTAATGGACCTCCCATTTATGTGAGGTAGCAAGAACAAGAACAAGGTGGGTGGAATTAATTTTGGCTATAGAGGTAAAGGTTTCATTATAGTCAATTCCTTCAACTTGAGAAAACCCTTCGCAACTAACTGAGCCTTGTGCCTTTCAATACTTCCATCTGATACATACTTAGTTCTGTAGACCCATTTACATCTGACAAGTTTTCTTCCTTTTGGAAGAGTTACAAGATCCCAAGTATGTTTTTCCATTAAAGAATGATACTCTTCATTCATTGTTGTATCCCAATATGGATGACTTGAAGCTTCTATAAATGTCTTTGGATCACAAGTCTCTAAAACTTGAGCCAAAAGAGAAGAGGCTTCCTGAAACTATGAACATGTCTAATGTTGATCAAGATCACCAGCTACTTCTCGTGTTGAACGGACCCATCTAGGAAGCGGTGGTGTTCGTGTTGGTTCAGGCTCAATGGACTCATATGGAGGAAGGTGAGTAATCGTGTTGGCGACGGAAGTCATTTTTGGATTGCTTGCAGGAAAAAGCCCGACGCCCATCAGTTTATGTCAAGGTTTGTGTATGGAAGAGGTGATCGAATGGAAGTAAACTCGGATGATATTGTTTCGACTCCGAAACTAGGCCCAACATGCATGGGTAGGTGAGGTCTTGGACATACTTCAGACAGTGAGTTGTAGTAAGGGTGAGTAGGGGGTAAGACTTGTATCAGAGAGATGCAAAGGTCTGTTGTCAACATCAGGTTTCTAGCAGACTGTAGGAGAATGCATTTAAACGCGAGATCATCTTACATTCAAACGCAGAAAACTAGGGAATACAATAGTGTCACAATAAAACCTTTATCATAACACAACTGCAATAATTCATGTGAATCAGTCAATCATGAACTCCCTCAGTATGAGATGAAAACTAGATGAAACAGGGAAACTGTCTTTCATAAAACGAGAAATCTTACATACAGATGCATAACCAGAAAACTAGAGCGTCTGTTAAAACATTACAATTGGGAGCCTAGATCTACCATCAATACTTACAAAATACAAAAACTGAGCCTATATACTTAGGAAAAATCGCCTAACAGAGGCGTGCCCAGTCACCCAGGGCTCAGTGTCTTTTCAGTCAAATTCGTATTGAAATCCTTCTTCACGCGCCACCTTAACTGCGCATGGCTCCAGTAAGGAGGGTAGCTGAGCCATTAAGTGTCGAGCTAGCATGTGCAGACTTCTCTGTCTCTTCGAAGACTTCGGCATGGCTTCTTTGGAAAAAACGGTACACAGGACCCCTTCGAGCAGAATGCTTGCCAGACCGTCCATATCTCACACTTAATGAATGAAGGGAGGTCTCAACCACTCGTTCATGCCTTCATTTACTCCAAGTGAGACACAGGATTGAGATCGGATCCAATGGCACCTGGAGGTCGCGATGATCTCCTCTGTAACTGAACTCGGTGCCTTTGGCCCCTCTTGCACAGCTCTCTTTGTCTCCCAAGTGACCACGGGCTATGACCCTATGCTTACACCCAAAGGTGTTTTCGACGTTCGTGGATATGAAGGGGATGATCCATGCTTCTTGAAATCGCGATGAGCAAAATGCCAAGACGGCTTAATCTGGCGCCATGCGTCCTTCAAATCTGACGGTCCTAAATTCACCTGACGCTGCTGCGGGCCCCAGGTCCTGGACGCTCTCGTCACCTCGCGCATCGGGGATATGAGGGAGCTGCTTTTGCACTTCAAAATCGCGATGGGCGAGAAGGCGAGGAGCCTAATCACGCACCAGGTGTCCCCTTTAGATGGATGGCTGAGACTGCTCCTCGATATGGTGGGCCCGCCTTTGGGCGCTTTCAGCGCTTCGGGGTTCGTGGATAGGAAGGAGCAAGTCTTCCTGCTGTGAAATCGCGATGAGCGAAAGGCCGGGAGGACCCAATCGCGCACCACGTGTTCATCCAGGATGAACGGCTAAGATCACTCTCGGCGCTTTGGGGCCCGTCTTGTCGAATGATAAACATTAGTGCCCCTCCTTTAGGTCTACTCCTTTGTGACCATGCGCCAAAACCATGAGCCTAGTTCTGGACGCTTTCGGTGTTTTAGGATTCGAGGTTTCGAGAGGTGAAATGACGAGGAGTGCTTACCCCTCGAATTCCTGAATGCTGACATGACACAGATGTGCATCGCGTGTCCTTCAGATGAACGGCCCAGATAACATTCGTTCTTATAAAGGGGGATACCCCCATTCACAGGCTCGCTTGATGTGACCTGGTGCTAGGACCGTGAGCTTGGCTCCAAAGGTGCTTTCGACGTTTCTCTGATCGGCAATTTCAGGTGTAAAGAATGGGAGGCTCCTTATCTCCCAAAACGTCGATCCTCGAAATGCCGATTAACTGCCACCTGTCTTAACTGGATCGGACGACCCAGATTTGTCTTGAACTATTAGCGCTACGCTTCATGCTAAATCTCGGACAACTCGGCAGCCCCGAAATCCCGATGACCGTCGATTCGCTTTGCAGTTGAATCTCGGCGGCTGACAACCAACACTTCGCCCGCTCGCTTGACTTGTGACCGGAAAAGAGACTCTCTCGTTTTGCGCTGGGGCGCTTCCTGCGTAACCTACAGACCTGGGTGTATTTGAGCCCCAAGACAAATAATGTCGCTAACATTAGGCTCCATGGGGGATAGAGTCGTCCCTGTGATGCTCTAAGAACTCATTTTGCAGTTTCAGTGCCTTGCTATTGGGCTATGGAGTCTTTTACTAAGCCAAAAATATACAAATAGAAAATGAATAAAGAACTAAAGGATAATATTTACAAACAAAGGAGACGTCTAAGGCTCAAACAAAACATTTCTTTATAAAATGCCCATTTACTGGGTTGTTGAAAACCTCTTCACCCTCCAGATCGTGCAATTGGTACGTGTTGTTTGAGAAGACCTCAAAGATTCTGAAGGGGCTGATCCAGAGGGCATCAAACTTGCTATGTTTTCCCTTGTCCTGTCTAGGTGCATCCCACTTAAGTACCAAATCCCCAATCTCGAACTCCTTCTTCCTGACCTTCCTATCAAAAGCATGTTTGACCCTTTGCTGATGACTATGAGTGGTGTCCCTCACTCATTCCCTGATCTATTGTACTTCTACTATCTGATGAATCCTTCTGATCATATGATCCGACTCTCCTTCATAATCTTGAAAGAACTTTGCCACAAGTAAGGCGAGCTGAGTGGGAAAAACCGCCTCTGCTCCGTAAACCAGCTGAAAAGGCGAGGTGCCCAAGGATTTCTTCGTTGTCACTCGATCATCCCATAAAGCGAATTTCAACTTCGACTCCCAGGCCCTTTTGTTGTCCTCCAATAGTCTTTTGATGATCCTTATTAGGCCCTTGTTGGAGGATTCGGCTAAACCATTCCCCTGGGGATAGTAGTGGGTGGAGTGAATTAGCGAGATTTGGAACTGCTCACAGAACTTAATGAGAGGCTCAGATTTGAAAGAAGCAGCATTATCAGTTACGATCCTGCTGGGACAGCCAAATCTGGCTATGATATCCTCCAGGAAGCTGATAATTACTTTGTGGGATGTACTTCTGGTAGGGACAGCTTCTATCCACTTGGTGAAATAATATGTTGCAGTCGGGATCCATCTATGTTGGCCACTTGAGGGAGGATGAATTTCCCTGATAAAGTCTAGCCCCCACTGTTGAAAAGGTGTTGAAGCTATCACAGGCTTCAGTGGTAGTGGCCCAAGTTGCTATTTCCCTGAGAACTTTTGGCATTTGATGCAGGCCCTGATTTCTCTGTTGACATCAACGAATAAAGTGGGCCAGTAATACCCAGCCCTGAGGATTTTTTGAGCTGTGGTCTTCCAGAAATGATGCCCCCCACAAACGCCTCTGTGGAAATCAAACATAACTTTATGGGCTTCAGGTGGGTTCAGACATCTCAGCAGCACTCCTAGAGGGTCTCTCTAGTATAAAACTTGCCCAATGAGGCAATATCTCACTGCCTTGAGCTTCAAATATCTTGCCTTACTTTTACACATTCCATCCGGGGGCTTCAACTCCCGCAGAAAGTACTAAATGTCACGATACCAGGCACACTCTGCTAGCAATATGCCTTCCTGAGAGCGTTGACTGGGCAACTCAACTTGCTGAATTCATGAGCAGGTATTGATGAAACTAACGCCCAAGGCTTCGTAATTGGATTCAGCTAGTAGCTTGGCTAAACCTTGTCCCTTAACCAACTTGGTGGGATTTATCTCCAAGTCAAATTACAGGATTCTAGCGATCCCTCTGCCTCTTCTCCCATCTATATCAGGCTGTATAAGGATGTCCTTCACAGAAGTCGAAGGAACGTATGCGGTTACCCTTGAGTGCAGGACATAGACTATGAAAGCTTTGAGAGCTTTCACTAAGGCATAGGCCTGTTTCTCCATGATTTCATACCTGATCTCTGCATCTCTTAATGCCCTGCTGAAGAAGGCAATGGGTTGTTCTCGCCCTTCCTTATTTTTCTGCAACAAGACCGTCGCTATTGTATCCAAAGAAGCAAAAGATAAAATTAAGAACTCTTTGGAATAGTCAGGACTGATCAGCACAGGTGCCTCAGTCAATGCCCTTTTTATTTGGATAAAATATTCCCTGGGCTCAGCAGTCCATTTTACTTCATTTCCTTTCCTGAGCATGGTTGTGATATGCTTCACCAACTCAACAAAATTTGAGACGAATCTCCTCAAGAAATTGATCTTTCCCAAAAAGGCATGAACTTCCTTCTTGGATCTAGGAAATGACAGGGTTTGAATCGCCTCTACCCTGCTAGGATCAATTCTCACTCCCTCTGTTGATACTATATGGCCTAATAACTTCCCCTCCTTCATAGCAAACAAATATTTCTTGGAGTTTAGGGATAGGCCAAACCTCCGGCACTTCAGGAAAACTTTCCTCAAGTGGCAGCGGTGCTCCTTGTCTGACCTAGAGAACATCGTGATGTCATCTAGATAGATTACCACAAATTGGTCCTTCTCCCCGATGAAGGCTATATCCATAGCTCACTGGAACGTTGCTCCCGCATTCATCAATCCAAAAGGCATTTTGGCATACATGAATGTACCCCAAGGAGTGGTGAAGGTTGTTTTTTCTCTGTCCTCAGGCATGACTGATATCTGATTATAACTAGAAAAACCATCAATCATGGATATCCTAGAGGCACTCGTTACCCTTTTCAATATGTGTTCCATGTTGGGCAGGGGGTAATTGTCTTTCCTTGAGCTCTTGTTCAAGTTCCTAAAATCAACACAGAGTCTGATTTCTCCACTTTTCTTCCTTACTGGGACCAAATTGGCCACCCATTCGGAATATCTCAAGGGGACAATGATTTGGGCATCTAACAATTTCTTCACTTCCTTCTCCATGACAGGTAGCAACATGGGATTTATTTGTCTCAGCTTCTGTCTGAACGGTTTAGCCTCTTCTTTCAGTGGGATCTTGTGCTCAATGATAGATGTGTCATAAGTCTTGAGGTCTTCATATGTCCATGCAAACACATCAGCAAACTCTTTTAGCAACTCAGTATATTCGACCTTCTATTCTCTGGTCAAACTGCTTGATAATTTGACAAACCTAGGCTCTTCCTGTGTGCCAATGTTGCATTCGGTTGTATCAATATCTTCATTTGAAACCTTACCCTTTACAGCCACATCATTCCCATCGAACAGCCTTTCCAAGGGGACTAGTCCTCTCAGAATGTGATTGTTGGGCAGCTGAATAATCTGGTGATTAGCAATTTTATTTAAAAACACCTCAGGGTAAGGGTTACCTTCCGGGTCGGGATCCTGATCAATGTGAAATGCAGAAAAATCATCAACAGATTGGAGAAATTTTTCAATCTCTAGATCGTCTTCGAATACCTTCCAATGCTTGACATTGTCCGGTACAGAGGGCCTATATCGCATTTCAACATCATATTTGACCATCGGTGGCAGAGGAACTTTGAGAAAACTAGCTGAGACAGCTAAAGAATCGGCTGAAGTATTCTCCCCTCTCGGAATAAAAGAAATGTTAAAGGCCAAGAAGAAACTATCAATCAGGTCCCATACTTCATTTATGTAATTCCTGAGCTGGGGATTATTATCATGATAAGCATTTCTGACCTGCTGGTTAATTAACTCAGCGTCTCCAAATATTGCTATTTATTTAATCCCCATTTCCTTTGCAGCCCTCATACCCAGAACAAGAGCTTCATACTCCACCACATTGTTGGTGGTTTTGAATTCCAGCTTGTATGAAAGGGCTATGGCCTCTTGACAAGGTGATATGAAAACCACCCTAGCACCAGCACCTTCGCTAGAAGAAGCTCCGTCGAAAAACATCTTCCACACGGAAGGGGTTGGAGGGGGAATCGGATAATCAAGACTGGGCTGCTTTCTGACTTGGAAAGGATCTTTGGGAGCATCAATGAGCTACAATAAACTAGACCCCAGGTCGGTGTCAAGTGCAAAGATGGGGTGATTGGTGGGATTTGCTTCATCACTAACAATGTAGGCCAACTGAGCTTCTCTATATAACCTCCTTTGTTCCCCTCCAAAGAATGGAATGGTGGCATACGTGAGATCCATCTGCAATGTTCCCCCAAGCTTTTTAATCCAAGATCTAGACAACAGCATGCCAAATTTGGGGGGAACGTCAGCTACCACAATATCCATGACCACACTCTTCATGGGCAGCTGAAACAAAGAAACCGCCATGTCTTTGATGACTCCTAGACACTGTACTCTTCTCGAATCGAAAGAGTACAAATCATGATAAGTTTTGGTCACCTCCAGTCCCAATTCTTCCATAACTATTTTGGGCATAAGGTTATGGGAAGCCCCTGAATCCATGAGGCAGTTATGCAGCACTTTATCATGTATATTCAGGGATGTGTAGAAGGGAGGGGATGAATCATCTCTATCTTC
>ML790846.1:412475-434698 GCA_009831015.1 Picea engelmannii
TCATCTCTATCTTCTACCATGGGCCCTAGGACAACTGTTGGCTTTTCATCCTGGAGATTTATTGAGTCAGTGGAAGGCTAGGGGAGCTCAGATTGTAGCAGCTTGGAGAGGGACCTTTTGAAATCTTCGTTTTTAACTAGTTCCGATAGGGGTACATGGATTCTAATCTTCTGAATTTCATGCTCAAAATTGAAGGAAGGAATAGGCTTAAGAGTTTCCCTTACCTCAATGACAGGTTCCTTGGCTGTTGGCGAAGCACTCTGAGTTTTCTTTTCTTTAGTAGTGATTGTTGCAGCTTTAGTAGACCTTTCTGTTATGAGGGGTTGATCTTGGTTGTCAAAGTCTCCCTCTTTCTTTCTTGACCTGAGGTTGTATCTGTTAGAGGCGTGACCGGCCCTTTCTCCCTTACCTAACTCATGGATTTGAACGTTCATCAGGGATTTCTCATATCCAGACTGAGTCAAAAGAGGAAAAGGAGGAGCTTCTTCAACACAATGAATTTCGGGGTCGAACTCGTCTATCTCCTCCCCTCCCTCATGAGTAACCAGGTTATTTTGGAGAGGGGTTTGAATCCTTTGATCTTCTCTGTCTTTTTCACTTTGTTCCCTTGGGAAGGCCCGCGGTCCATTGTTATCAGGTCTCCTTAAACCTCTACCATCAACATTCTGGGGATTTTTGTACATGGGCTTCCCTTCTAACTCCCACCTATCCATTCTAGCAGCAAGTGACTTTAGTATTCTAGCTGTCTCATCTGTCTGAAGGGGCAGGGGAGAGGAGCTAGATGAGGAAGCTTCAGGCCTCTGCATGGATATGTTTCTACCAGCAGTGTTCCTGAGTCGGTCAACAGCCAATATATTAGATTCTAACTCCACGGCTGCATCTTGCATATGGGCCAGAGTAGTGGCTCTTCTTTCCCTGAGCAGGAGGCAGAAATCAGGATCAAAAGCGTTGGCATAAGTGATCTTTGCAGATTCTTCTGAGGGTTTGATCTCAGTAGGGAT
This sequence comes from Picea engelmannii, assembly GCA_009831015.1. Lineage (NCBI taxonomy): Eukaryota > Viridiplantae > Streptophyta > Pinopsida > Pinales > Pinaceae > Picea > Picea engelmannii. Next base: position 413,477 of record ML790846.1, read on the forward strand.
TTTATTGTACATTTTATTGAATCTCTTGGAGAAGTCGGAGACAGACTCTCCTTCTTTTCTCTTCAAAGACCCAAACTCTGTCATGTAATACATGAAGTCTTTTTTATCTCCCCACTATCTCAAAAAGGCATTATCTAAAACTTTGATCCCATTAATAGATCCAGGAGGCAGGGCTTTGAACCATTTTCTAGCCTCACCTTGAAGGCTATGGACAAAAATCCTCATCCATACATCTGCATGCATGATGACATTATCATCTGTGAAACGGTAAAAGGCTTCTAGGTGTTCTTTTGCAGTTATGTCCCCCTCACCTGTAAACTTGGGCAGCTGCTTGAGGTAACCATTTGTTGGGAGGGCATTGAGAGGCTGTGGTAGCACGAGGGGAGCATACCTAGCGACTATAATGGCCTCCATTCTAGTCATAGGGGGATTTGCTCCTGCCATAGGGATATTAGGTGGAGGAGAACTCAGAGGAGAAGGAGTTCGTGAAGGGGTTACTGGGAATGAGTCCCGAAGTGGAGTGGGAAATAAGAGGGGATTTAAGGAGAAGGCTAGCGAGCTCAAGTCAGCAGGTGCTCCTCTTTGCACAGGAGTAGTAACGGTAACAAGAGGCGGAACAGTAAAGATAGGAGTGGGGAAATTTTCTGTCGTCTTGGGCCTACGCCAAGGTACAGCCTCAGAGGAGAGGGGAGTGACAAGGATTTCTCCCTCCAGTCCTAGACTGGGAGGGGAAAACGCAGCAGGAACACTCCCAAAATTTAGGAAACGGGAAACCCCTGAAGGAGGTCTAATAAGAAACTGAGGAGAGAATGGAGTTCCTACAGAAGGAGATGGTGGATTACCTGGTTCGGCGGTGGGAGATTCTCCTTCATAGTCCTTTCCTTTCCTGAGAACCACCTATGGATCAGTTTCTGGCGTAGCTAGAGGCAGCTGTGGATGAGACCGCGTGTGTCTGCCTCTGAAAGCCACAATTAATAGAGCAGGTTCTCCCCAGCAGAGTCGTCACAATGGAGTCGCCAGGTGCACAGTAGCAATCTTCAAAGGCTCTGATACCCGATGCACCTTCGGAATCAGAGGTTCAATGTCGTTCAATCCCGGGGAAAATTTTCAACTTCGTCCCCGAAAACGGTGCCAGAAATGTTGGCGACGAAAGTCACTCTTGGATTGCTTGCAGGAGCAGAGCCCGACGCCCATCAGTTTATGTCACGTTTTGTGTATGGAAGAGGTGATCGAATGGAAGTAAACTCAGACGATATTGTTTCGACTCCGAAACTAGGCCCGGCATGCATGGGTAGGTGAGGTCTTGGACATACTTCAAACAGTGAGTTGTAGTAAGGGTGAGTAGGGGAGAAGACTTGTATCAGAGAGATGCAAAGGTCTGTTGTCAACATCAGGTTTCTAGCAGACTGTAGGAGAATGCATTTAAACGCGAGATCATCTTACATTCAAACACAGAAAACCAGGGAATACAATAGTGTCACAATAAAACCTTTATCATAACGCAACTGCAATAATTCATATGAATCAGTCAATCATGAACTCCCTCAGTATGAGATGAAAACTAGATGAAACTGGGAAACTGTCTTTCATAAAACGAGAAATCTTACATACAGATGCATAACCAGAAAACTAGAGAGTCTATTAAAACATTACAATCGGGAGCCTAGCTCTACCATCGATACTTACAAAATACAAAAACTGAGCCTATATACTCAGGAAAATTTGCCTAACAGAGGCGTGCCCAGTCACCCAGGGATCGGTGTCTTTTCAGTCAAATTCATATTGAAATCCTTCTTCACGCACCACCTTAACTGTGCATTGCTCCAGTAAGGAGGGTATCTGAGCCATTAAGTGTCGAGCTAGCGTCTGTAGACTTCTCTGTCTCTTCGAAGACTTCGGCATGGCTTCTTTGGAAAAAATGGTACATAGGACCCCTTCGAGCAGACCGCTTGCCAGACCCTCCATATCTCACACTTAATGAATGAAGGGAGGTCTCAACCACCTGTTCATGCCTTCATTTACTCCAAGCAAGACACAGGATTGAGATCAGATCCGATGGTGCCTGGAGGTCGCGATGATCTCCTCTGTAAGTGAACTCGGTCCCTTTGGCCCCTCTTACACAGCTCTCTTTGTCTCCCAAGTGACCACGGGCTATGACCATGTGCTTACTCCCAAAGGTGTTTTCGGCGTTCGCGGATATGAAGGGGATGATCCATGCTTCTTGAAATCGCGATGAGCAAAACGCCGAGACGGATTAATTTGGCGACACGCGTCCTTCAAATCTGACGGTCCAAAATTCACCCGACGTTGTTGCGGGCCCCAGGTCCTGGACGCTCTCGTCACCTCGCGCATCGGGGATATGAGGGAGCTGCTTTTGTGCTTGGAAATCGCGATGGGAGAGAAGGCGGGGAGCCTAATCATGCACCAGGTGTCCCCTTTAGATGGACGGCTGAGACTGCTTTTCGATATGGTGGGCCCGCCTTTGGGCGCTTTTGGCGCTTCGGGGTTCGTGGATAGGAAGGAGCAAGTCTTCCTGCTGTGAAATCGCGATGAGCGAAAGGCCGGGAGGACCCAATCGCGCACCACGTGTTCATCCAAGATGAATGGCTAAGATCACTCTCGGCGCTTTGGGGCCCGTCTCATCGAATGATAAACATTAGCGCCCCTCCTTTAGGTCTACTCCTTTGTGACCAGGCACCAAAACCATGAGCCTAGTTCTAGACGCTTTCGACGTTTCGAGATTCGAGGTTTTGAGAGGTGAAATGACGAGGAGCGCTTACCCCTCGAATTCTCGAATGCCGACGTGACACGGATGTGCGTCACGTGTCCTTCAGATGAACGGCCTAGATAACATCCATTCTTATAAAGGGGGCTACCACCATTCACATGCTCGCTTGATGTGACCTGGTGCTAGGACCGTGGGCTTGGCTCCAAAGGTGCTTTCGGCGTTTCGTTGATCGGAAATTTCAGCTATAAAGAATAGGAGGCTCCTTGTCTCCCAAAACGTCAATCCTCGAAATGCTGACTGACTGCCACCTATCTCAACTGGATCGGACGACCCAGATTTGTCTTGAACTATTGGCGCTACGCTTCGTGCTAAATCCCGGACAACTCGGCAGCCCCGAAATCTCGATGACCGTCAATTCACTTTGCATTTGAATCTTGGCGACTGGCAACCAACACTTCGCCCGCTCGCTTGACTTGTGATCGGAAAAGAGACTCTCCCATTTTGCGCTGGGGCACTTCCCGCGTAACCTGCAGACCTAGGTGTATTTGAGCCCCAAGACAAATAATGTTGCTAACAAGTCGAAGGTGGATTTTCATCTTTGATGTCATCATCTGAAGAAGAAAACAAAATAGGAATAGAATAAAGCACAAACGTCGAAGATGGCTTGCAGACCAAAGAAGGAACAATCGTCGAATTAGGCTCGCAAGCCAAGAGATTTTCATCAAATTTAACATCTCTTCTAATAATAATTTCATTACAATGTGGTCGTAGAAGTATGTAACCTTTGACATCTTCAGAATAACAAACAAATATACACTTCTCACTTTTAGGTTGCAATTCTTTCCTTTTCTCATCAAGAATGTGAGCCTGTGCTATATTGCCAAATACACGGAAGTGACTTACATCTGGTTTAATTTTAGTATGCTTCTTTCGGTGTTGTATTTTTAAGAGCCTTTGTGGGAGTGCGATTTACTATGTAATTTGCACAATCAATGGCTTTTTCCCAATACTTTAGACTTAATCCCTTAGATTGGATCATACAATTAGTCATTTCTTTTAATGTGTGGTTCTTTCTCTTGGAAACACCATTTTGTTGAGGTGTATATGGAAAAGTGTGTTGCATTCGGATGTCATGTGTAGTGCAGTAACTTGTAAAATTATTATTCACATATTCGCCTCCATTATATGTTCTTAACCTTTGAATTTGATGTCCAGATTTCTTTTCTACAAGGGCTTTGTAGCTCAAAAACTTGTCAAAAAATTCGTTGTTAAGTTTTAAGAAGTAAAACCAACTACGTCTAGAAAAGTCATCAAAGAAAGTTAAGAAATACTTGCACCCGGAAAAAGAAGGAGAAGAGAGTGCACCACACAAGTCATTGTGAACAAGTTGCAAAGGGCATGAGGCATGCCAAGTGGCACGTTTGTCAAAAATGTCTCGATAATGTTTGTCGAGAACACAACCAGCACAAACACCATCTTTGCATGAAACAAGAGGAAGAGTAGTCACAATTTGTTGGTTACATAGTTTCGGAAATGAGTAATAGTTTAGATGACCAAACTGTTCATGCCAAAGTTTGCTCAAGTCGTCACTATGAGCAACAAATATTGATGGAAAAGATGATGACCCAAAGTTGTCAAATTTGTACAACCTGGTAATATAATCAACAATTCTAGTTGCAAGAACAAGTTGAGGATCTTTTAGATCCTTGATTACAACTTGGTGAGGTGAAAACTCTACGGTTTTACCTTCACCTAGGTGAGTGATTAGATATACTGATACAAGGTTAACCACAAAATGATTGTACTTTTTTAGGAAAGAAAAGACTTAGAACACATAATACATCATTGAAATGACCATTATCTACCTGAATTGTTCGAGATCCTACAACACTAAGAGATCTATCATCACAAACAAATATTTTCTTGGTGTTACATTCATTTAGAGTATAAAATATGGCTTTCTCCTTAGCCATATGATAAGATGCTCTAGAATCACTAAGTCACTCATCATAAAAAGAAGTAGAATTTGAATTGAATGAGAAACCAGAAGCAAAAAGTGCATGTCCATGAGAAGAAGAAGAAGTAGAATCAATATTGATGGTGTGCTTCTTCATCGTTGCTTCTAAAGTTGCCATCTTCTTGAAACATTTGGACTCATCATGACCATCCTTCCAACAAAATTTGAAATGTATGTTAGTCTTCTTATTTTTAGATTTTGCTCCTTTGTCACCATTAGGAGTTGAAGTTGTTTGAGTGGGTTTGGGACCCTTGTTTTGCTTGTTTTTGTGACGAGGATGTTGTTTCTTGGGATTCTTGGGTTTATCTTTATGTTGGGCTACTAAGTATTTGTTGGAGGTACATGTTGTGTTGATCACTCCAAGTTGTACAATCTTATCTTTCTCTCTAATCAAAGCATCGCAAAGGGACTCAAGAGTGGGCTTTTTATAAGCTTTCCCTAAAGCCTCTCTCATGGCATAGAAGGTAGATACAAACACATAATATACACTACCTAGCTTAGAAAGAATAATATAGATGCAATGCTCTTCCTCCAACTTTATGCTACACTCTTCACATAAAATTCTAAGTGTTTTAAACTTAGATAGATAGTCTTCAATGCAAGAAAAATCATCTGGACTCGAGGTTAATATATGATTTTCTAACTGATGTGCTCGAATAATATTGTGTTTACCAAACACAGATTCAATATTTTCCTAACCTTCATCGGGGTCATTAATTTCTTGAAGGTGGAACCTTAAATTAGGAGAGATGGACATTTTGATTAGTCCACATGCTTCATCATTCCTATTAGCCCATTTGACTTTCTTTTCATAATCAATGGGTTTTTTTCCTTTCTCGAGGTAATCTGGTACAGGTCTTTACTTCTTAATAAATCCTCCATATGGGATTTCCATTGGATGTAGTAGGTGTTGGTAAGAAAAAGATCACTGGAATAATCCATATTAAACATGTAGATAATATGGATTTAAAAATTGAAATTGACGATCGGGATGGAAAGATCTCGAAAAATTAGGCAATTTTAAAAAAATGGCATTGAAAACGGACTTCGGATGTGAAAGTTATACCCTTTTAAAAAAATACATAAACGTTAACCAAAGAGCCACGTGGAAAGTAGAAGTTGGCCCACATGGCGATACCCATCCAAATAACATCACTTTTACAAATAAGTTTATTTATGAAGTGACCCACTTTTATAAAAATAAGTGGGGATCATTTTTACAATGAAGTTACTTTATAAAAGAAAGTTGCATGCAAAAAAAATAACTTTAAAATAAAGCTACTTATAGTGATTCACTTTTATACTTGAAGTGAAGATTGTTGTTGTTGTTGTTGTTGTTGGAGAGCGTGCTCATAAAAAATTATTTTCACAAAAGAAAAAAAAAATCTTCTTGATGACAACAATGGTTAGATCTCAGTTAGCTTACCCGGAAAATGCACTTTTTCCGATCTGTTTCTGATTTTCCAAGATCACATAGAGCATGGGGCAAAGAGCATATACAGATCCAAGAGTAGCAACCTAGAGTTGTTGTTGTTGTGGAAGACAGCCTCAGAGAGCATGCTCATAAGAAACTCTTTTCACAAAAGAAAAAAAATCGCTTCTCGATGACAACAATGGTTAGATCTCGGTTAGCTTACCTGGAAAATGCACTTTTCCGATCTATTTCTGATTTGTCGAGATCACACAGGGCATGTGGAAAAGAGAATATGTAAAACCAAAAGAGTAGCAACCCGAAAATATATATATATATATATATATATATATATATATATATAACCGAAATAATACTCTGCAAAAATTTAAAAAGGGCGTATTCAGGCTTTATACCTCCGGATCTGATTGAAATGGTTGTATCTTGGGAAAACAGAAACCTTTAAGAGTGAAACAAAAAAGTGTTCTTGAATTAAATGAATGCTCCAGATGCAATGTAACAATCCTCTTATCCTATAAATGTATGTAAATGGAAAAAAACCAAAGATGAGGCAACCTGACTTCAAGATCTCGATCTACGATGGGAGCGGGTCTTCAAACAGACTCTGATACAATGTTCAACAACACAGGTATTCCAACAGAGGATGAACACCTTCAGTAACCACTCACACAACTACATCAAATATAAACACACCGATATTTTGATGTTGTAAAACCTCTACAAGGAAACATCCACGGCCCCAGCCAACGCGACCACTTGGAGTAATTTATTAATGCAAAAGAAAAAAATTACAGAGAGATTTTACAAGACAATTTATCACAACCAATCATCAACAAATGACCCTCCATTCTCTTTAAATAGAGATCATGGACCAATTGGGTGCTAAGCCACGGATCAATGTAATCGTTAAGATCGAGGAGAATATAAACCTTCAGATCACTCTATGTCTGGAAGATATCATGACCGTCGGATTTCCTAACTACAAATGCATACTAATGCATACTAAAAAACACACTAAGAAACACACTTTTACCTAACAACACATTAGACCAAGTAGATCTTAACTAAATCCTAAGTGGCTAAATATCCTGATAGATTTATTTGAATGATTTCCTCAAGACAGTCCTCATATTGGTAGACATAAGAGGTCATGTTCTCCTCTATCTCACACACCCTTTCTTGGGCTTCAAGTAAATGTGTACGGCGTCACTTTCCAATTAGAACTCTACAGGTATCTTTCATGGTTGATGTTGGTTTATTTATATATCTTGTCTAAGTTTGTATCTTCAACTTGAGTTACCCAGGGTTCATGTCTGCTCGAGGTTCCAACAAAGCCTCTAAAACTATCATCCCTCCTGGTAAACCAGAAGGCAACGCAGTGCACAGGGTGCACTGCATCGTCTCACCCAAGATAGTCTTGATGGGTGGCTGCAATACTCATGTGTTCGCAACCAAGGATTGAGTGGGGGATTTGAGAACTGTATGTTGAGAGACTATTCTAACTCACTAACGCAATACATTGTCAATTATGATTACGCAGGAAATATAACAACACATTCAATTAGCATATCAACAACTAATGAAGATAGTAAAGAAACACATGCATTCAATAACATAACACAACTTTTACTGTGGTTCAGCCCCCCTAGGCTATGTCCACAAAGATCTAGCTCTTAGCTCTTTTATTATAGTAGTTCTGAACTACAGCATCGTGCGCTTTACAACTCTTATTATTTGAGTTAAGATCTATAATGAGGTAGAATAGATCGCACCAGGCTCCTCAGCATGCGATATAACCCTCAAGATCTACCCTCCTCGGCCCTCTCTAGCTCAACAGCTTACAAAATCAGGTCATACAGCAAAATATTACACCACATCCGCTTCCTCACATCCATCTTTCTGCCTCCTTCTATGAGACCTAGGTATCTATATTTATATGTTTATGGCTCTTCATCCATTACAAAGTATTGCAAAAACCCTAACCCTAACATCGTTAGGTCTTCCATGCATGCACGTGTGTTGCTCTTCCTTCCAACTGTCGATTTCCTCGTGCATGCCTTCATTCCCAAAATTGTCTTTCTTTCCTCTTTGGCCTGCTTCCAATAGGACCCCAAAACTGACATGTGGCTCGTCCCGAGCCACCTAACCTTTGCGTGCTTCATCGATATCCCTGGTGATCGGTTGGAACTTCTCCTTGAGCTTTGTTGCTTGTGTTTGAGCCTGTGCGGTCTTCTCCTTGAGTGCGTCTACTGTCTAGAATGCAATCTCGTCACTGATCAACCATATGCATTATGCCTGGGTCTGTGCCATATATGTCTTGGATTCCTCTACCTGTGCAATGACTTCTGCAACTTTCTCTTGAAGTGGTTGCATTTGAGCCTAACGCTCTGTTTTTATGCGTTTGCGCAGTAGTGAGTTCTACCTATAGTTTCTTCATATCCTGCGCCCCTTTGATGTGCTCCATGATGGCCATTGTCTTATGCCTCTGCTTGAGGTCCTGGATAGCTGCACTTATCCTTTCTTCTTCCTTGTCCCACTGTTGGACTTGTTGATCTTCTTCTAGCTTCATCCAAAGTTGTGCGGCTTTATTGAACAAGTCAGTCGTTGCGCTAAACTGTTACTCTATCTCTTATAGTTGCTATGTTGTCTCTTGCTTCCTTTGCTCCCTTACCTCTGGTGGAGTGGTAGGTGTCAGCTGCTCACAGAGATTCTTGATATCCTTTTGATATTGATCAATTTCCTACGCAATCTGATCAATCTTCTCTGCTACTGTGAGTTCGTCCCTCTGCGCGATTTTTTGAATCTTCTCATAAGTTTCGGCCATTTTTTTTTCCAATCCGTTCACGCGCTCCCTCTCCTCTTGGGTCTCAATCTTGGCCTGCTCATATATCAATTCCAGCGTGTCTCGTTTCTCCTTTGCCTATTGTAATTCGGCTGTGTCTGTGCGTGCATGAGACTCTACTTCTTGGGTAATGCTAACCTATAATTTGTGTAGAGATTCGGATGGTATCCACGACAATACCAATTGGATTTGAGCTAAGTCCTTTAGGGGAATCTTCCCCACGATCTCATCCATGCGCAGACTGTTGGGTGTAATGTGGAATGTTGCACTCGATTGAGGTATTGTGTGGATTGTATCTCGCTCGCTTGCTTCAGGTTCTTCTCATGTCTATGATGTTGACGATCCTGAACCATTTGGGCTATCACTTCTGCATCATCCTCCATGATCATGTATTCTGGAGGTGTTCTATGCGCCTTCATATTCTTGCGTGCACCCCCCATCTGAGTATTTGGCCTTTTAGTCAGGCATGTTTCTTCTGGATTGGGACTTGGTGTAGTCCCCTGCGTTGCCTCAGCCTGTTTCTGTTGTATTTGGGTCAGTTATGTATTATTCTTCTTACCCCTTTGGGTCCCCATCTTAGCTATCCCTTCTTTTATCTACTTTGTTTCGGTCTAGCCCGTCCTTGGTCTCTTGGGCATTGGGACTTCCTGAGGCTGTGTTTCTTCCTGCCCTGCCTCCTCCTCCGTTGTCCTTGTAGGTATGTCTTGGGTGAGGACTGGAATCTTCTAGTCATCTTCACAATCCCTGATAACCATTTCGATGTCACCCTCTGTGATGCAGTAGCACAATTGTAACCACTTCTTGTTGGGGTCCTCCCGCGCCTGTATCCACATCGCATGTCGACTGGCCTTGAAGTTGGAGATGTCTTGATAGTACATGATAGCCTATGGTGTTATTCTTTATAGGTTGGTGATGGCCTCCTGTAGATCGCGTAGATATCCTTCGAATATGGATACATTCATCTTTATGTTCATGGCATCTGATGCGACACCAAGCGATAAATATATCGCTCCATGATTAGGTTTGGGTCTGGTAGCGAAAAATACATATTTCGATTCCTTCCATCCCATAATAGCTATCAGCATGAGTAGCCATGAGTAATGAAATTTTCTTCCTAGATCCTGCGCATCCTTGCAGTTCCAGAAACAGATTCAAAAGATAGGGTGCCCAGCTAACTATGGTTCCCTCGGCGCATTGTGCTGCAACTGCGAAAACCCCAGCGTGGACTTCCTCCTTGCGGCATTTTCTTAGCATCTTGCAAGCCATGATTTTTGCGGCCATTTCTCTCACGGCATCATTGATCCTTTTGATGATGATTCCTTGCGTCCCCCTGTCAGTGTCATATTTATTTTTCATTTCTTCTACGAGTGCTTTCTCCTTTGTTTTGTTATCGAGAAATTGTGCAGGATCCATGCCCCAGGATGGCAGCCTTGTAATGTGCACAATGAGCTCTACCTCTATCGAGACGAGCTTGTCCAACCATATATCATTGCCATGTGTGACGGCCATCTATTTTTTGATGCAACTGTTTGCATACTATCCTCTGCCAAAGTGTGGTAGTTATAGTAGACCTAAAATCCCTGGTTTTGCCAATCCTATTGCCCGTTAGAGTGGTTGATGAATTGGTTCCCCAAATGCATCCAGACCCACAGTCTATAAGTATACCTTCTTTGCGAACTCCGGGAACTTGTTTGTGTCTGTTACATCATGGTCTGAGTATATTATCTTCTCGAGATAACCTAGCAAGTTTGATTTCACTCGTACCCCTTCTGGTATATGCGGCAAAACAATGGTTGTGATGGGTTGTTTGCGTGGTGACCTAGGTACATGTTGCTTGTCCTTTTTCGGTAGTGTCTCACTCAAGGTTCTAGCCTCCATCAGTCGTTCTTCAGTATACTATTCTGTCCATCCCGTGACATCTTCCACTGCTCCTTCATGTGGGTGATATGACATGATTGTTTGAGATTCGTCTAGCTTGAATATTGCTTCCTAATTTGTAGTGGTCCCACTGACTCTCGGAGCTCCTTCAGGGTTCTCTGGTTGTGCTCAGTTGCATGTGCCCTGGTTCTGTTTCTCATGTTCCTCTGCCTTCATATCCACGTTCATGTCCTCAGGTGCTAGTTGTGGGGTTTCTTCTACCACGGGTGTGGGGTTCATCGGTGTTGTATCTGGTGATGGGATTTCGTCGACATTGACGACCTCTGGCGGTTGTTGTTCTCTTCCCTACGATTGTACATGTTCCCTAGTTCTAACTCTAGAGTGTCAGGAAGTCTGGCTTAGTTATGCTTGCTTGGATGGTTCCATGCTGGTGAATTTCTATCCGTCACTGAGTTCAATGGCCTCTGTAACCTCTGTGAACTTCGATCTGTGCTCCGTAGGCTCTATCGCTCTCTGTCTTTTCCAGTCTCGCAATAAGTTGTTTGCTCCCGCGTTTGTGTTTTGTATGGGCATCGTATGAAGCTTGTCGAATATGCTACCTTTATTATGGATTCAATGAACCTCCAGTTCCTTCGTACTTTCCATTACTCTCATTGACCGTCTCCAGTTGGAGCGATTAATGCGGCGTCCTGTCGGTCCTTTCCGGCATTTAATTATGCATGCCTTCGTCGTTTAGTACTACTTTTTTTGTCTTTACTTTTCCCGCTTGTTTCCATTTTTTCCTGGACATTGGCCTTGTCTTTTTCGGGTTTGTATTCCTAAGTGTGTGTGCCCCTTCTACTTTCGGCGCACTGTACCTCTGTTGGTATGGGTTTTTTTTTTGTTTTTTTTTTGTTTGACTGCACGGTGACTTTCAAGTTGTGGGTGGGCGACTGTCCTTGTACAGTTTCAGTCGGCTCCCATTGATCATCCCTCTGAGTTCTATGCCTACTAAGTCTTTCAATTGTACAGCTACCCCATCTATGACAGTTTTTACTTCGTATGGTCCTAACCAGTGCATTATGAGTTTTCCTCGGTGTTGAATGGATTTGTTGTCATACATCAACACTAGATCTCCTTCCTTGAATGTTTTCTTCTTGATGTGTCTGTCATGCCAAGCTTTGTCCCTTGCTTTATGAACTTGTTGGTGGAACCCTGCTAAGATCTGATCTTCCTCCATGGCCATCAACTAATTTAATCTTTCATGTACTGCGCCTCGTTCTATCATGTGTGTAAATTCTGCTACGCGCAAACTAGGTACCAGAAATTCTAATGGCACCACTGCTTCTTGGCCATATACCAGTTTAAATGGCGTGTGCCCCATCAACTTCTTGCACGTGGTTATGTAGGCCCACAATACTGCTGGTATTTTGAGGTCCTAATCATCCCTGTTGACATTACAGATCTTGGTTAGTGTATTCTCAAGGATTTTGTTAAACGCTTCTACTGTGTCATTTTCCTGTGGGTGATATGGTGTGCTCTTATGATGATGGACTTCAAACTCTTCAGTCATAGCGTTGATAGTGTTGTTAATGAAGTGTGTGCCTTGGTCGCTCATCAAAACTCTTGGGAACCCAAATCTAGTGATTACTTGTTCAAATAGAAAGTGTGATTTTGTTTTTGCACTACAATCCTTCACTGGTGCTACTTCCACCCATCTTGTCAAGTATTCTGTCATAGTGATAATGTACCTTGCTCTTGTTATTTTTGTTGGTGGGTTGATTTGTCCCACAAAGTCTATTGCCCATTTATTGAATTCCTGCAATGTTACCTGTGGTCGTTGTTAGCGCTCTGTAATTTGCCTAAGGCTGTGGAGGCAATCACAGAGGTAACCTCGAACCGCTTCGAGTCTTGGATCTAGCCCTCCAAGACTCAGAGAGGGATCTCTCTTTTAGATTTAACTTGGTTTGTAATAGGATAGATGTCAGGCTAGCTATAAAAGTAATGAAAGTATGGGGTTGGGGTTTTTAATTGGTTGTTTTGGGACAGCAAGGAGGGCCATTGGGCAAATGGGGTATGCGCTTAAAGATGCGATTCACTCTCAGATCTGGACAAAGTTCTTTCACAGGGCAAGGTAGCAGCAATGTTGGATCGAATTAAGTTTTGATGGTGTCGATTTGAGGAAGAAATAGGGGAGGAAAAAGCCAAGCCAAGGAGCAGCTAAGAATTCCTTAATTGAGCTCTTTAGATGAAAATATAAAGATTATCAAAAGGACAGGTGCAGAGTATTTGCCAATAAATTATGCTCTGTGCACTATCTTCTGACAATGAGAAAATGAAAACAAGCGTAATGATCACAGGAAAACACTTAACAGAGAAAGAACACCACCAACACATCCACACATGAATCCTGTAAAAGAAAGCATGTCTAATTACTGATCAATCATTTAAAAATTACAGAGAAAGTTCTTTGGCCAAACACAGCCCTCAGCTCCAGCAAAGAAAACTAAAAATTCAGGTCGAAACCTCTCACACAGGTCGAAACCCTCTCCTCTCAGCCCAGTCGAACCTTCTCTCTGTCTTTTACATCTGTATAAATAATAAAAAACCCCTCAGCCTTCCCAGGACTCGCGCTCTACCTTTGTTTTCTAAAAATAGAAAACAGTTACCAAGATTTACACATGTCAATTGTTTCCTCAAACAAATCGAACAGCAAACTAAAGGGAAAATTACAATTGTAACTGTTGCCTCGACATCTGGCGAGGATATTTTTCTTGTTGGCTTTCCTCCTGTGATTGCTCAGCTGTAATTTGAATGCCCTGTTGGAAAATGCCACTTGTGTTCTGCTAATAACCAAAACGTTGAACAGATTCGCCACCTGATGATGACATGCGCCTAAAAAGCTGGGCAATTGGTTGATATGAGGATCTTGTTATGGTCTTTAGTTATTGAATTACTGCCACATACCCTTGACTGCCAGTTGTATTTGAAAGGGATCCTCACAAACGGGAGACTCTGCTACCTCTGTTTAAACATGCTCTGTCACCTCTTCCACATCTTGGTTGCCTTGATTATCAACATCCCATCCAAGTTTCTTGCACCACTAGGAACATTATTTCCAACTTGCTTTTCAAGTGGGTTAGCCTCTCTTGTTAAGTGTTCAACAGTCACCATAGATATTCCTTGGCATACTTCTCCATCGACTGGTACAGCCTCACCAGCCCGGACTAATATGTATGAACCAACTTCCAAATCATGCATAGGAACACGTTTGGAAACCAATCCATGCATTTGCAATTTTCTGAGCATAAAATATTTGCTTGGAAACATTCACAATACTTCTTCAAACATCCAGACTTCTTGCAATGGCACCCTTTATTATGTTTTCCTGCAAGAGGTTGCTCTCCCAGATCTTCCCTATTTAGAGTGTTTGTTTTGTCCCAAATAATTCCCTTCCTGTGTTTGCTTATCTGCATCCTCGTCTTGCAAACATTTTTCCTCTGCACAAGTTTTAGCAGCCTCTCCAGATACAATGACCAACATCTTGCATAGCTCCTTAATAGCATCTAGCTGGACCACATCAGCCAATAGAGATCTGTAGGCAACCTTTGTTGATGGCATCCCCACGGGTGCAGTAGGACGCACTGTTGAAATAGAAGAAATGGGAGGATTCATTGCAGAACTGGTACATTTTATAGTATTGGCCTGCAAAGCTTGAGTTAACATTTGAGTACCATGTTCTTTTGGTGCCTATCCAAGCACAAGTGCTTGAGTTTTCCTCTTCTTGTTATTGAGGAAAAATGATGAGGAATTGTTGAATCAAATGCATCCAAAACAAGAGTGAACTCCATATTGCTTTCCTTTAGTGCCTTGACATCACCCAACGCTCGCTTTGTGTAATATTTCTCCGCAATATAAGCAAGGTTAAACATGGCAAGAAGCAATCCACCTTCCAGGGTGTTTCCCATAAACACAGATGCAAATGCAGCTAAAGTCATGAGAACATGGATATTGACTCTACCACCAGCAATGTCAAAAGATGCATCAAGTGTTGCTGATATCTGTATGCCAATCAATGTAGCAACTAGACCTTTGCCTGGTAGTGATTCAAAATGTTCGACTGAAACAGGAGGAAGCTCTTTTCCTTCACTGTGATCTGCGACTGCTCTTGCAATGGGATGTGTGGTTCCTTTTTCCATAGCAGATGCTACTGCAAGAGCTTCCTTTTCACAGCTTGGATTGCAGCAAGCATTAACTTTCTTGTCTTTCTGTCCAGGTAAACTATGTCCATGAATTGGTTCAATTCCCTTGCAGACAAACCCCCCCGTGGTTAAAGTTCCAGTTTTGTCAAACGCAATAGTATCACAAGATGCAAGTGCATCCAATGCATGTCCACCTTTTAACAGGATACCCTTACTTGCACAAGCACTAATTGCAGTTGCATAAGCTAGAGGAGCCACTGCTAATGCATATGGGGAAACTGCTACCATGCGGCCCAATGCCCTGTAAATAGATCCTCGGGCTCCTGGAGTACCTATAAATGGCCACTCGAATACAAATGGTCCAACAAGAGCTGCTACAGCTGATACCACCACAATAGCCTGGCTATAACTTTTTCCAAATTCATCAAGCCATCTCTGTAATTTTGGTTTGTTCAGTTGTGCTTCTTCAATCAAATGCATGATCTTGGACAATGTTGAATCCTTCCATATGATCCTTCTCCAAATCGAAGTGTAAGATGACATAAAGTTTGCGTTGTGGACTCAGTGCTCATAGGCTCGCTATAGGAGAAACTGCCAGTATGATTCCCCCCTCTAATTTTAAACCCCACTGTAGTGGAACCACGCTTGATTGCTTCCATGGCGTATTCGACCTGGAAAAGCCACCCTTTCATAGAAAAGGTGTTGACTCCTTTGTCATAATCGCTCTTCTCTGCGGACTTTGGCTTTCACCTCACACACATTCTTTGCAGGCTCCACTGTATGGACGTTACCAACATCATTTCCGACCACAGATGGAAAAAACTCTTGATTGTTCTGACTTCCTTAATAGCTTTGGTAATATTGACCTGGCTCTCGGATGTTGTAGTGGCCGACTGTGGAGATTACCACGTCAAATTTCTTCACATCTGGTACATCCCTCAGACACCTGCGTAGTCGCCTTAGATCTGTTTCAAACACATGGCATAGGGTTTAAAGGGCGCGTTTATATATTTTTGACTTTCTGTGGGCGATATCCCACATTCACATGGTAAATGGAACTTTGGGTGATTATATGAGCCAGCAGTTATGTAGTGTTTCGATGAAGTGAGCCTGAGGCTGAGCTTTGGAGTTTGGTGTTGGCGCTGGTGCTGGCTTGTATGTTTGTTGTTGGTGCACGAAATGGCGCTTATCCTTGGTTCTGAAGGCTTGGAGATTGGCCCTCGGCCAGTATACCCTTTTGGGAAAATAATCTCTTTTTTGGTTTTTATTTTTATTTTTTTAATAAACTATAAAAAGTTTAGGTATTTGAAAAACCAAAACATAACACTTTGCATAAAGGCCGAGGGGGCAATTTTGGCTCAATTCACCAAATTTTTGGCTAATAATCCAAATTTATATTTGCCAACAAGAATTACCTTTTACCATTTCAAACCAATCCACCATTTTTTGCTAAAAAATGCACCGAAACTCGCTTTGAGTCTCGCGCGCAGGAACTCCTTTTATGCTTGGTCAGTGTCGAGCACTTTCTGCCGCCTTCGCCATGCGTCATGAGCGAACACATCTGCCTGAAATAGATAAATATTATTCAGAACATTGATTCCCTATTATATAGGGTTCTAACATAGGCTCCACCTGGGGAAGATAGCTCCGAAGGAGATGTCTAGAACCGTTGAACTCTGAATTTCGCAGACCATCTGATCATTGGGTTGCTCCCAAACTGTAAACTGAAAATAAAACCATGAAGAAACAAAAAAGAAAAGATGCTCATTCTGTTGAGCTTATTGGCACATTCCTACCTACCCTAATCTACCTTATAATTTTGTTGAATCAGGTAATACAGAAATACCAATGGAGCTAGTCAAGTAGTTGATCCCATGATTGGGTTTCCTCATCGTGTTTGATGCAAATCAAGGCTGAAATATGTAATGGCAACTGGTGATGGCTCGGGTCCTTGCAGAAAAAACATGATTGAATAGTGATACTGGAAAGGAGTTCCATATAATTTGCAACCGGGTCAATAAATACATGATCTATTGGTTGATTCTCCAGGTATTCATTTAGCATTTTAACATGGATAAGTTTCCCATTCGTGTCCTAAATATCAGACCATGACTGCAACTGTTCAAATTCAGACTTATGCTTGCAAACAAAATATTCATCAACCAGAAAATCGAAAGATGATACAATATCTTTTGGTTTTGGAGACGTAAGATTCTCATAAAATTGTTTTGGATGTTGGAAACTGTAAGACTGAATCTGAGTATTCAAAAGCTCAATATCATTTTCAAGTCTTTCAGCAAACAGCTCGAGAACACAAATTTTAATTTCATGAGAAAAAAATTTCGATTTCCAACAATGAAACACGGTTGTTAATGAAACTTCATCAATTTGAAAATCTGCTAACTCATCCCTGAAATCTTTTATAGCTTCACAATATATAGGATTTGTCACATACCCTGTCATCTTGAAGCATCATCAAGGCTTTGAAATCTGGATTTTTCAGCAGTGAAGTTGCTTGTGATCTTTGAAGCTCGGGGTCTTGAACAATTGAGTCGCTAGGTGAATGGTACAGCCTTCCTGTGTTTGGCTTCTGTTCACCATCAGAAGTCAAATCTGAACTTTGAAGTGCACCTTTGGAGAAAGTCCCCAGTGGAGTCGCCATCCTCTGATAGAAAAGGAAATCAAGAAAATGTACGATGCCAAGATCATAGGTCCATTACGTTTTTCCAAGTGGGTCTCCAATCTGGTCCCTACACGCAAGAAAACCGGGGAAATCAGACTCTGCATAGATTTCCGTAATCTGAATAAAGTTTCCCTGAAGGATAATTACCCCTTGCCGAAGATGGACCACATCCTGCAAAGAGTGGTCGGATCCAAACGAATTTCTCTACTGGATGGTTTTTCTGGTTACAATCAGGTCTTAGTTCACCCGGACGACCAAGACAAAACTTCTTTCACCACACCATGGGGCACTTTCATGTATGTGAAAATGCCTTTTGGTCTGATGAACGCAGAGCCACTTTCCAGAGGGCTATGGATATCGCCTTCGTGGAAGAATCAGGCAAATTTATTGTCGTCTATCTAGATGATGTGACTGTATTTTCCCAATCTGACGACGAACACCTAAGACACCTCAGACGAGTTTTCGAGCAGTGTAGGAGGTTTGGGATTTCTTTAAATCCTAAGAAGAGTCTTTTCGGGTTAGAAGAAGGCAAACTGCTGGGACACATCATCTCTAAAGATGGAATCAAAATAGACCCTAGCATAATTGAGGCCATACAAAATCTAGAACATCCAAGAAACCTCAAAGAACTACAGTCTTTTATCGGAAGAATTAACTTTCTACGAAGATTCATTCCCAATCTGGCAGAACTACTCAGGAACATTACAAACATGCTAAAAAAGGATGTAAAAATTAAATGGGTCTCTGAGTCCAGACAATCTTTCGAACAAGTAAAACGAGCACTCACAGAGGCCCCTGTTCTGATCAGTCCTGATTTACTAAGGATTTCTATCTCTTTTCTTTCGCTTCTGAACATACTATAGCAGCGGTTTTACTGCAAAAGAACAGCGAAGGGTATGAACAGCCCATAGCTTTCTTTAGCAAAGCGTTAAGGGATGTTGCTCTGAATTACAAGATAATGGAGAAACAAGCTTTTGCCTTGGTAAAAGCCATTAAAGACTTTAGGGTCTACATTCTCCATTCCCACACCATAGCTTATGTTCTGAACGCGGTAGTAAAGGACATCTTGACACAGGACAATCCGGATGGAAGAAGGGGAAAATGGATTGTTGTCATTTTAGAATACGATATAGAGATTAAGCCCACTAAACTAATCAAAGGTCAAGGCCTTGCTAAATTAATGGTTGAATCTAACTTTCAATCTCTTGACATTAATTTCCTAGATGTGGCAGATGAACAGGGCGAGATCGCGACTCCAAGCGTGAGAGAGGTATTTCTCAACTCTCCATGGTACACAGACCTCATTTTTGTTTTGCAAAATCTACAAGCTCCCCCTGGTTTGTCTAAGACCAAAGCTAGATTTTTAAAGTTGAAAGCCTTAAAATTATGTATTCTAGAAGGCAATTGTATTGGAAAGACCCTGCAGGCATTCTATTAAATTGTTTACTGAAAGATGAAGCTAATAAAGTGTTGCAAGAGTTTCATGCAGGAGAATGTGGTGGCCATTTGAATTGGAAGGTCACAGCCAACAAAATACTCAGAGCTGGATTTTATTGGCCCACCCTGTTCGTTGATGTGCATCAGAAGGTAACAGCATGTCACCAATGTAAATTGTTTGAAGGTAAAAGGAAACTCCTTCCTCTACCTTTGAAACCGATCTCAGTTGAAGCCCCTTTCCAGCAATGGGGGTTCGACTTCATTGGAGAAATACATCCCCCATCATCAGGCCAACACCGGTGGATTCTCACTGCCACCGATTATTTTACCAAATGGATCAAAGCAGTACCGAGCAGGCAAGCCACTGACTCTGTTATTATCAAATTTCTTGAAAATAATATTTTGTCTCGTTTTGGTTGTCCTAGAAAGCTTATCACTGACAATGCAGCTGCCTTTCGATCAAAGAAACTTATAGATTTCTCCAACCAGTATCACATTGGTTTGGGGCATTCCACATCCTATTACCCTCGGGGGAATGGGTTGGCAAAATCTTCAAACAAAACCTTGGTAAATATCATCAAGAAAACATTGCAGGAAAATAAGAAATCATGGCACGATAAGTTGGTGTTTGCTTTATGGGCTGACAGGCTGACGACCAAAAGGTCAATTGGTATGTCACCATATCAGCTGGTCTATGGTACAGAGGCAGTGTTCCCTACTTATTTAGGAGTCCCTGTCATGAAGTTGCTTCAAGATGTTCAAGCTGAGCCAAATGATCCACAGAGAAGGATCAACCAGATGATCCATTTGCAACAAACGAGAGAAGAAGTTTTCAATAAGACTCAGGTAATCCAAGAAAATATCAAGAAAATCTTCGACAAATGAACCAAGGAGGATGACTTTGAGTTAGGTGATTTGGTGCTGAGATGGGATGCCAGAAATGAAGACAAGGGAAAGCATGGAAAATTTGACAATCTGTGGACAGGACCATACATGATCCAATCTTTCAGGGGAAACAATGCTTTCTTACTAAACAACGTTGATGGGTCAGATCTGCCAGGAGCACCTGTGAATGGCATAATGCTGAAACATTATATACCCCCTCAGTAGAAGATTTGAGATCCCACTCTTCAATGTACATACCATTTTAATTGTCATTTTCACTTGCATTTTCTGAGGGAAGAACATTCGTCAGTTAGTTGAAGCCCGAAGAGAAGGCCCTAAGCTGATGATCACTGTTTTTTCTAATTTTTGAGAATAAAACCAACGAAGGCTATTAGGCAGAAATTTTTAGGACTACCGGAACCAGGATTCTTGGCACTTCACAGGGAAAAGTACCATCCCCAGGTGGAGCCGCTGTTATCACCCCATAAATTATGGAAATCAACTGGTGACTGAGATATTATCTGTCTCTAGTGTTTTTTGTTGACAAATGATTTTTCATCCTGCAAATAATTTGAAAAAGAAAAAGAAAAGAAAAGAAAAAAGAAAAAGAAAAAGAAAAGAGGGCATAAAAGAATTGAAATAAAAGCCCCATGCAATAATAGTAACTTGGCCATACCTTTCACGCATGGCCAAGTTCTTTTTAAATTTGATGTTAATAGGGTAGTGAATGATTTGGATAAACAGTTTAATCTTAGCCAAAGTGTCTAGGTTAGATTAGTGAATAAATCTGGCCAGACTGTCTAATCTTGGCCAGATAGCCCCAGGGTAGAGTAATTTCTTAACCCAACAGTTTAATTTGGGTTAACTGTCATAGGAAGATAGGTTAGTATTTAGGTTAGTTGCTTCATTGTTTAACTCCAATAAAACCAACTCGATGTAATATGTCACACATGTCTCAGAAGCCTAGAGGATAGTTTGTTTGAAGCCCCGTGGTGTTGTTTATTGTAAAATTTGGGGGAAAAAACCCATAAAATGTGTTTATCCTAAGTTTTCCCCCAGCGGCTTCTGATTTATGCCTCCTGCACATTTCAACGGTCCTCATCGCAGCGCCTAGATCTACGGCTCACATAGCATTCTCG
>ML790846.1:434768-515310 GCA_009831015.1 Picea engelmannii
TGAGAATTGCGCAGATCTGGACGGTCCAGGAACGAGCGCTTAGATCCACGATCCAGATTGGATTCCGGACCCCCCTGTCCGTTCTGCTTTTAACGGAGGGGGGGGGTCCGAAATGAATGATAAACAGTGCGCTGAGATCTACAGCCAGGAAGAGGGTGCGTAGATCAACGGCTCTAATTGGATTTCGGACCCCCCCCCCCGATGATCTGCTTTTAACCAAGGGGGGGGGTCCGGAATGGTTTCTCCCCTCTGGTGGACCCCTTGTCATACGTAGCGTCAGCCTATTGGTCCCGAAGTCCCATCACCATCTGCTATCTGAAAGCTCCCGTCACTCATGGACGTCATCTTCCACTTGTTCCACTTGCTCCCGAGTTATGTCACATCCCCATAACTGTTGTCAGTTCCCTACCACTTTTCACTCATGAACAACCCCTTATCGCGACTTTCATTTCCAATCCCTAGCATCCACGTCACTCGTCCGTATGTTTTGGCCACCGTCACCTGCCATCTCACCCCCAAGTGGCCCGTTGTCCATTTATTACTGGATAACATACCCGTTATCCTGCTGACCTGTCTCCCGCGCCCGACCGACCCAAGTTTTTAATAAAACTACCATTATTCCCCCTTCATTCACTATTCATCCATCGCACCAGATTACCTCTTAATCCTCCATTGCATTCCCGTCACCTTCATCCACAGTCAGTCGACCCCACTAACTCTGTGTTATTTGCAAGTATTGTTGCAGAGATGGCGCCAAAGCCAAGACAAGCAGAAGGAGAGGAGAATCCTTTTCTCCCACCTCCTGTCGACCTCGACAAAATCCTGTTGGTCGACAAAGACAGATTGATCGCTGATACCAAGTGTGATTTTGACTTTTCAGACCTCCAGTCATGGATCCGGGAGGTTTTCCTGGACCAGAGTGATGAAATTGGGCTCTGGGAGTCCAATTTACCCCTTTACATTTTTCCCCAGATCCACCATTTTCCTGAGTTCGCACTTAAATGCCAAGCTCACTACATTCCCGAATAGAGAGCCATCATATCTTCATCTGGAGACACCATGTTTCTCATCACTCCTGAAGACATAGACCAGATGATGCAAATTCCCTGTGCCGAATCTGCGTCCCCTTTCAACATAGAAATCCTTACTGAGTTATACCAGAAAATGACCTTTCCCCAGAGAGCTCAAATTTTCGAGCTTTTCCTTCCCACCTCCGCTCAATTTCCTTCCACAAATCCCCCTTACCCGTCATCCATGTTCTCCACCAAGGGAAACCAAATCATTTCCTCCCTTTGTGCCCTGCTGGGGTACTATTCCGACCAGTGGGTAGATGAGCCCATTCTGGGTTTTCTATCCATTTTTTCCAATGATGAAAAGCCCACCACCCAATTTGATTTCAGCACCTTCTTGGCAGAAAATATTCATGAACAGTTCATGAATTTTGGCACAGAAGGCATGTTCAGATACTCATCAATATTGGCCTACATGTTTGTCTACTTCCAAGCAGATAAATTCAGTTTCTCCATGTAGAAAATGGACGCAGATGGAAGGCCTCAGCCAGTCACAGCATGGACCTCTTTGTTGAAGCATAATTCCACAGAGTACAGCTTCAAAGCATTCATTGATCTATTCTACCACCCTGTGGTAAGCATGTTGAGCGGCAGGCCCGAGCCTCGCATCAACGACGAAGTCCAGAGAATTATGCATCTCTCGGAGAATACAAAGACCGGGGACTGGTAGTTGTATCAGAACCACACCGAGATTAGAGTATTCAGGTGCGAGTTGGAACCCTACAAGTTGCCCAAATATGTGTCGGTAAGAATTTTTGCTTTAGAGTACATAAGACAAATTATGAATTCTGATGATATTCATTTCGTATCATTAAAGAAGAAGCAACAACTTCGGATCAAGGGGCAGATTGGCTCCTTCATCTGCAACAGTAGAGGTGCCGGAGAAGCTGACCGAATGCTGAAAGAGATGAAGTTTTTATTAAGCTTCCCATGGCACTATGATCCATACGGGATCATCTCAGAAATGCGAATGAAGAACAAAAATATCCCGTATGTTCACAAAGCTAAGCCCGAGATTGATAAATTTGCTAATCAGACAGTATGGGTGCCTGACACCTTGGTTGAAGTAAAGCAGCAGATTCCTCTGACTTTTGTACCACCAACGACCACGCCACAGGTCCCCAAGGAAAAAAGGCCTCGACCAGATTCGTCTCCGCCAGTCAAGGAGGTGTCATCTGAAGATTTCCAACTGCACACGAAGAGGACCAAGATAGTTTCAGTCCCCGGCCAGACAGAAGAAAAAGAGACTCCACCTACCACAGTGACCAACTCTGTGATCTCATCCTTCTGTTCAAGCATATTTAAGGACATCACCCCATCATTACCGAAGAAATCCACAGATTCTCCAGTGGACACTCAGCAAGGAAAAACTGGGCCCAAGTTGAGCATTTTCGAGAAGTACGAGTTGATTAAGAAAAGAAATCAAACCCTTACTAGCAGTACTTACGCTCAGTTTCGGAAGTAGTCGTCCACTGCGCAGCATAGGCTGTTGTCTACGTTTGACACAGAAAGAGGCAGGATGCACATGGTCTTCCTTCAGGCGCAGGTACCAGACCCCAAGGTGATCACAGATTACAAGAGGGCCACCTTCGAATTCTAGACGAAGGACGTGCATCCAGCAGATCAGATGGATCTGCACAAGCAGACAGGGGAGATGGTTTTCCATACACTGGCACATGCTTCTGCTTCTGCATCAAAATTACAGGTATCATTGAACAACGCTCAGACACAGCTTAAGCTGGAAAAGATATCATCCTTTGCGAAGGACAACAGAATCAAGACCTTGGAGGAGCTGGTTCTAAAGATCGACTATGATCCTTCAAACGTCAAAGCTGCAGAGGAGATGATAAAGAAGAAGAATGCATACATCGCCTCTTTGAGGAAGCAACTGAAGCTCCTGCCCACAGAGGACTCGCAGGCGAAGGAAATAGCAGAGAAAGAAGGCGAGAAGGACGAGATGCTAAAGTTGCTCATGGAGCAGAATGCTCGGCTCAAAGAAATGGAAGCTGAGATGGAGAGGTTATTGAAAGAGAAAGAGCAGTTGAAGAAAATGGAAGGCATTCCATTAAGTGCTATCTCAATTGCAGGATTGAGCACTACAACAGCAGTAACAGCAATTCCATCTGCAACACCAGTGACACCACAAGAAGGAACAACCGACCTCGCCAAATCCATGGAAAAGATGAACCTGCAAGAGACAGAAATCAGCAGGCTGAAGAAGGAAGTTGAGAACCTCCAAGAACTCAAAACTTCTTTCCAAACCAATCTATCCAAAGAAAAGCAGGTAACTGAATAGCTCAGGAAGGAACTACAGCAGCTCCAAAAGCAAACCATGGCAGGAAAGAATTTGGCTGAGGTCAAAGAAAATGTATGGACAGACATCACTAAGTCCATAAATGATATATGGCCTATGATCCAAATTATGTTTGAACAGAATGAGTTGCTCCAGAGGAGAAAACAGGCCATTGAGAAGATTAGAATAGAATTGGGAGATAGACCAACGCAGGCAAATGATATAATCAAATTTGTCAATTCCAAGACCAGAGAAGAGCTAGAAGAGTTGAAGATAGAAGACAGAACAGAGAGCATCCTTGAGGTCAAGAGAGTTTTGACCAAGAGAGGATTAATGCTTCAATTGGAAGAAAAGGCTCAGATCATGGACCAGGGGGTACATAAGTTTTTTAATAAAATTGAGGCTCTCCAAAAGAAAGGTCTACCTGGTCTGAAAGTCATTAATGATAAACTGATGACACTTCCGGATTACAAGAAGAGATTGGCTGAAGTGTCTAAGGGCAGTTCCAAGTTTGTTGGCATACAAGGGAGCATCACTGGCAAAGAATTCATGAACGCTCTTCAGTTGGACATCAGCATCCAACATGAGATTCGATACATATTCCTCACTAAGCCCACATTCGCCAAATATACGGAAATGGACGAAGTGTATCGGAGACTGCTCAAAGTCACGGTGCCTAGTCATCTCAGATGGGAGGAACTCTACGATCTGCTCGATTAGCAGATGAGTTGTCCAGGCCCAATGGCCCAGTCACCTGTCCAGTCAGATGAGGTTGTGCAAAGGCTTCATCAACGGTCTACCTAGGATTTCCACGTGCAATTGAACCAAGTCATCAAGCAGTTTTGATTAGTTAAATTAGTTAGACTAAAAATAGAATGAGCACGTCCTGATCAGTTATGACAGGAACGTTTGTAATTTGAATTATAAATACTTCACCTTTCAAAGTATTGAGGGTTGTTGATTCTCACACCCTAGCGCTATCAGACTGTAACATTTTTTAAGAGATCTACCATTAATAAAAAGGAGGCACTTTTACAGGATTCTTGCGTGTATTCACTGGTGATGTTATTCTCTAAGTTGAATATTTTTCTTGCTTTGTGATCATATTGTTTTCTGAAACTAATCTTTAAGAGTAGCGAATGTTGCAGGATTTATCTTAGATACCCTATTTCTGGCTCGGAAAGATTTTAGTGTTTATCTTCTGGTGTTTTCAATTAAGGAATTCTTAACTGCTTCTTAGTTGAATTTATCGTTCTTGTCTTTTCTTCTATCCATCATTTAAGCTACTAAAATATCCAGTGAGTATATTATCTCGCCCTGTGGAAATCTCTCTTCACGTTTATGGTTGTATTTCATATTTTATGTAAACGCAGACACCATAGCCCAATGGATGTGTAGATTGTTTCAACCATTTCATAAAACACCTTTACAACAAAAACGACCTATTTCTTTACCTAGCCTAATATCTAAAATCGGAAACATAGCTAAATCTTATAGAGAGATCCCTCTCTGAAGTTGGAAGGGCTAGATCCCAGCTTTAAAAGCGGTTGGATAAAGTTACCTTTGTAGATTTCTTCTGTTTCAACCTCTAGGAAATTTACCAAGTGCTAACAGTCGTAATGGTATATCATCCCTTCTATTGGGTTTACCAACCCTTTGACAGACATCGCATCTCTGGCAGTACTCCTTCGAGTCTCTATGAATGGTCGGCCACCATAGTCCTCCGCACAATACCTTTTGCGCCGTAGCTTTACCTACGTAATGTCCTCCTGCTATTCCCCCATAGGCTTCTATTAAAGCTCTTGGTCTTTCATGTTCTAACACATATCTTCTCAAGATGTTATTCGCACCCATTTTGTATAAGTGTCATGCAATCAGTTGATAGTTTGTGGCCCGAACTACCAGGTTTTTCTTCTACGCGGTGTTATATTCTTTCGGCGCAGTACCTGTGCTCAAGTACTAAATGATATCTACAAAGTATTCATCAGAGATCTGGACTGAAAATAATTGTGCATCTGGGAAGTTGTCCTCTAAATTCATAGGTTATTCTCCGTTGGTGACCCTTGACAGGTGGTCAGGTCCTGCATTCAATTTTCTTGGCTTGACTATTACTTCAAAATCAAATTCTTGCAACAATAGTAACCATCGACAGATTCTCCCCCCCAACATTGGTTTTTTGACTAGGTATTTAAGGGTTGAGTGATATATGAACATCTTAAAGTGATTTACCAATAAGTAATGTCTGAACTTCTGCAATGCGTAGACCATAGCTAGGCCTTCCCTCTCTGTGGTGTTATAGTTCTGTTATGATTCTGATAGCTTTATGCTCGCAAATGCTATAGGGTGATCCAAATATCTCGCTCCTGGTTGCGCCAAGATAGCTCCAAGTGCTATGGATGATGCATCTACATGTACGTGGAATGTCTTTCCCAGTCTGGAAATACTAGTATTGGCGTGGTTACCATCTTTTCTTTCAACGTATCTAGACCTTGTTGACAATCGTCATTCCACTGAAACTTTGTATCTTTTCTTAACAATTTCTCCATTGGTGCGATAATCTGCGCGTAACCTTTGATAAACTTTTTGTAGTATCCTGTGTGTCCCAATGTCTCTCTTAGTTGACAGACTATTTTTGGTGATGGCAAGTGCAATATTTCCAACATCTACTAGTAAACCTTGTTTGCATACTATATGGCCCAATAGTATCACAAACGGTGTTCGAATATATATTTTTTTATGTTTAATGATATCTGGCACTGCCTACATCTTTCTAACATTAGTCATAAGACCTCTACATGGTCTTTCAACAAACTATAGACTGTCCAATCGTCCAAGTATACCTCTAGAAACTGGTGGATGAATTCCTTAAACGCGGCGATGACTACTCTGGAAAATATTGTTGGTGCATTCTTCAGTCCAAATAGCATGACTGTGTACTGGAAGGATCCCCATCCTGTAGAAAACGTGGTCTTGTATCTGTCTTCATGGGCTATCTTGATTTGGTGATACACTGAGAATCCATCAGTGAATGAGTAAAATTCATGTCCTCCTACGTTCTCCAACACTGCATCCGTGAAAGGTGTAGGGAATGGGTCATGTAGGCATGCATCGTTCAACTTCCTCAAGTCGACGAATATCCTTATCCCTCCTTGTTTTTTCTCCTAAACTACCATTGGGCATATCCATTCTGATTCTTCCACTGGTTCTATGATTCCAGCTTCGAGCATCATGTCGATCTCAACTTTGACTTTCTGCTTATATATCGAGTTCAATATGTATGGTCGTTGTCTGGTCAGTCTCACTTCAACTCTGAGTGGTATATTCATTTCTCCTAGCTCTCCTGATATACCCTTCATTTCTATAAATGTTGTGGGAAACAGGTCGTTGTATTCACGCAGTAACTATGTTATGCTTTCCATTGTTTGCTCCTCCCAGTAACCTCCAATGCTGGCCATTTTGGGATTTGCAACTATCCCAATGTTGAATTTCTTCACCTTGATCGATCCAGCAATGACTTTTGATTCTACAGGTGGACCCTCCACTTCTATTTAGCCTTCCGCTTCATCGATCTGAATATCACGCGGATTGTCTTCATCTGGTGCTTCCTCCTACACATGGTAACATGACAACAGTTCTTTGATTGTCTGTTTGTTCCGTTGTTGTTCTTCTGTTATGAGTTTGACTTTCGGTTCCTTGATGAATATCACCCCTCTTATTTTCTTAAGAGCTGCATCTATGTTGGGGTTCTCATGCTCGAATGAAAAAGTGAATGTAAAATTTTGTTGCAATACCGTCCAGTTCGCAGTTCCTTAGCGTAGTTCTTGGTATGTATACCAGTTGGCTGGTATGCCCTCTAGAGTGTGTATGAAGTGATGAGGCCATTCCTCTAGGGGTGTCATTTTCCACAGCGTTGTGCACTTCTCCAATTGTTTCGCTGGTGCCCCCTGTCCATCATACTTCTGTTGCTTGTTGTTTTTTTGTTCTGCGTCAAACCTTATGCGCAGTAACCACTTACATTGCTACCAATCTGTGATTGTCTCTTAGTGTACACCCCACCATCTTGCAGGTGTGGCCTCGAGTGCTATATCAAGTGCTAAGAGTCTCTGATTCTCTAAAACTTCATCTTCGTACTATTCCAAGAATACTTCTAGATCGTTTACTCCGTGGAAACTGGATGCTTCCCTTATCTCCATGCCTGCCCATCTTACTGCGCGGTCTATTCGTGCACATCTTCTCATGGAAACTCCGTGTAGCCTTTGTTGCTAGTTCTCTAAACTGGTATCTAAGTCTGTCACACATGAAGTAATGCTCCCCCAACTGAGTATCCCATCTACAGTTGGGTTCACGTAATCTTCATCGCGCGCAGTTGTTCTGTACAACTGGCTAATTTCCTTTAAGTGTAAGAAAGTCGGTTCTACAAACCTTTCCCCTTATGATGGGTCTAATGGCGTGATGACCTTGTATTCACCTGACTCGAATGTCATTTTTCGTGTCTTCAAATTGATTATGGTCTAGTTGTCAAACGCCCAATCCAACCCAAGAAACGCTGGATATGGTGTTGTGTCGTCCATTATTTCAATCACTTCAAAGTCTTTTTTAGTGTGCACTCCATCCAGGTCTACTCTTACTCCTTTTTGTCTACCAATTGGTAGGACTCTGTGTTGGTTTGCTAGTTTTAGTTGCATAGGTGAATATCCTAATGTGGGCTCTCTCATACATTGCCATGTCTTCTTTGGTAATATATTAACTTTAGATCCTAGATCTAATATTATATCTCCCATGTTGAAATATATGATGTTGGCATTCAGTCTAAACTCCCTACTTGTTCTTCTCCTTGTATGTAGGTGGTTGACTATTTTTTGTTGCAATATTTTGACAGATGATGGATCATTCAATACTTTTACACATGATTGCAAAAAGCCTTTAATTGTACTTACTTTTCCCATGGGTTTCATTTCGTTGGTATGATCCAATAACGGAGGCATCTCGTACTTGCTTTGTTGCGCAGTTGAAGTCGACGCAATGTCATTCTTTTGAAATTCTTGTATGCCTTGCTTAAATATATCCTTCTCATTATGCGCGTCGAACTACTTCCTTGGTTCAGTGTTCTTCTTCACCCACTGGTGTTGTACTGGCTCTTGTCAGACTGTGTCGTTTCCTATTTTAGCTCCTCCGTGGGTAACTATGTTGATGTTCCATCCTTCGTCCCTCGCTTAGACTGAAATCCACTGAACATTCTGGTTATTTTGGTTCCTCTTTTCTTGGATCTTTACTAATAATGTCAGAAATTTTTCCGTATCATGGTCCGATGCACGACAATACATGAAAGTTGTTGGTGGAAGTGGGCATTCCCTTGCGTAGTGTCCCGGTTGTTGGCAATTGTTACATACCACCGGTCCTCTACCTCTTCCAAAACCTCCTCTTTCTCATCCTCCACCTCTGGAGCCCGCTCGATCTCCTCTCGACATGTTATACTGAGGCACCTGATTGTACTTTATTATATTGTATTGAGGTTGTTTTGTGTTGTATTGTGGTTGCGCGGTATTATTTGGTTGTTGCGCAGTATTATATTGTTGCTCTACAGTGTTGTATGGGGTTGGAACGTGGTTAAAATATGGTGGGGCTTTCCCAATCATCATTTATGCCTACACTCTATTTGCATCTGATGTCCTCTCTCGCATCAAATCCATAGTTCTACAATCTTTGTCATCGTGGCCCACTGACTTGCAAACACTGCAATATGAACTCTTTGGGATTGTCTAGTATTTATGCATCATTGGGCACTGATATGGATCGTGGCCCGGTTTCTTACAGATTTTGCACCATAGTCCTCCTATTGGTAATGGATTTGGCATTACTATTTCCATATACTGCGCGAATGTTGGACATTCGTTCTTGTGGTGTCCTTCCATCCTAAATGTAGTACACCAAACGGCTTCTCGTTTATCCTTACTTTTATTTTGGTTTAGCTGGAACGTTAAGTTCTTCAAATCCTCCTTCAGTTCTTCGATGGTTGGATCCATCCACTGATACCGGTTTTCTTCCATTTGCAAGGCTGCCTGCAGAGCCTCTGCTTACATCTGAAACTTATGTTGTCGCAATGGGTATTTTAAGTGTGGTAGCAGTGAATTGACAAACATGTGCCTATGCTACATATCGGTCATGAGATATTTCAA
This sequence comes from Picea engelmannii, assembly GCA_009831015.1. Taxonomy (NCBI): domain Eukaryota; kingdom Viridiplantae; phylum Streptophyta; class Pinopsida; order Pinales; family Pinaceae; genus Picea; species Picea engelmannii. The sequence continues at coordinate 444,308 of ML790846.1, forward strand.
CTTTCCCTTTAGTCACTTGAATCTCTGGTCAATCTCCCATACATATTCTCCCAGTTTTTGTCTAATTTGGATCATCTCGTTCATGTACTGATCTTCTAAACTTGGCTTCTGGAACTCGTTTATCAGCAATTTCTTGATGTCTGCAATTATTTTGGTTGTCCCAGTTGAATTGTTTGTACCTAAACTCATATACCAATCCAATGTGTGATCCCTTTACATAATCGCTATTTGTGTCAGTTTAGTATCTTCATATGTGATCTATTCTACTTCCCAAATCTTCTCACAGATGAACAATTTTTTTTCCAGGTCCTTCAACGCTTCTCCTTTAAATTTTGGTAACTTGATGGTGGGATTGTGTCCTGCCATCCTGAACATTGAACTACTACCTCTGCGCGATGTAGATACTTAACTAGTGTTGCCTGAACTAGGTCCTCCAATTGTTGTTCCTTGTGTAGATGTACTTCCTGCTATCTTTCTTCTCCCAAAATCCAGTTGTCTAAACGGTGGTGTTCTCTTTGGTGTATTAGTTGCAGATGGGTTTATGGGTTCCACACTGACATTAATATGAATAGGATTCTTGCCTTCTCTTCCCATTATTAGACCTCTCGTCTTTCTCTCATATGTTGCGCATAGGATTTCCTCAATCTTCTCCACGGCCCAAAGATCCTCTACCTCTTCCTCGTCACTCGCCAAGCCTTCCCTCGTGGCTACGGCTCTCTTCTTGGTATTCACCTTGTATTGGTAAGGTACTCCACTACGCGTCTTTCCAAATGTCACCATGATCCGCTTGATCTGGTCATCGTCCATCATGATTAGTTCCAAGCGCTCCTGCTTCTTTCCCTTATCCTTTCCTCCTTCCATTTCTCCTTTTTTTGTCAGTCCTTCCCCCCTTCTCCTGTCCACACAAGGATATTTAGTTGTCTGACTCCATTGTCATTACCCCTTTGTTGTATAGCAGTATCTTAATAGAAGTATATGTTGGGTATGTGTTATATTCTTTGCATGAGTAGTAGTGTCTGAGAATCTACGTTGGGCGTGCAGGGGGGTTCGGGGGCAGCGCCTCCAGAAAAAAAAGTATGCCTCGGGAAACGTGTCACGTATTTAGGTGGTTTTTCGGTACATGGTTTTTGTCGATCGTTTTCTATTTCCAGTTAAGGAATTAGGGTTTTGGACTAATCCAGGTCATTGGGTTAGGGTTTTGGATGTCGTTGTCTCCTATATGTATATTGTATTGTAAACAGCGTATTACACATGAATAAATATAGGATATGTTGGTTTTCCCAGTTTGGGTTTCCAGGGGAAAAATCTCTGTGTAATGTTTGTATTTGCCATTGTATATTTTTTGTTCTTTTACTGAATATATGTTTGCAGTAGATATTGTACAAGGTTAGAATCTACATTTAGTATCGGAGCCTTATTAGCTTCAGGGGGACGCCTTTGTGGTCAAGGGTTTGGCTCGGGACTGTGATAAGCCTTGTTAGAGTAGGAAATCTATGGTATTGATTTTTCAGTTGAAAATAAATGGCAAGCAATTCGAAGCTAGAGATCGAGAAATTTAATGGGCAAAGTTTTGAGCTGTGGAAGATCAAGATGGAAGATCTGTTGGTGGACATAGATTAGTGGATCATGGTAGATAGAGGTACTGCACCTACAGGAACTTCAACAGATGACTGGAAAAAGTTCGATCGAAAGGCAAAGAGCATAATCCGTTTTTGTCTCTCCGATTCAGTATTACTGAATGTGTCAGAGGAAGCTACAGCCAAGGATATATGGGAAAAGTTGGGGAAGTTGTATCAGTCTAAGTCCCTAGTAAATAAACTATTCCTGAGAAAGAAGATGTATAACCTAAGGATGAGAGATGGAGACTCGGTAGCAGGGCATTTGAATGCCTTCAATACAGTGGTAAGTCGGTTAGTATCTGTTGAGATTTCAGATGAAGATAAATGTATAAGTTTATCGTGTTCCTTACCAAACTCTTGGAATGGTCTGGTTGTAGCCATAGGTAGTAATACAACTGCCTTGAAGTTTGAAGAAGTGGTCTCATCCTTGTTGTCGGAGGAGATGAGATGGAAGAATATGGAAGGACAGAGCACAGACTCATTATTTGCAAGAGGACGCTCCCAGGAAAGGAATAGATCTAATTTCTCAAGTGGGAGATCTAAGTCTAAGGGTATATCTAAATCTCTCGGAAAGTTTGTAAGGGTATGTCAGAGATGTGGAAAAGAAGGGCACTACAAGAAGCAGTGTAGATCCATGGTTGAGAAAAAGAAGGGATCTGAAGAATCTCAATCTACATAAGAAAATACCTCCAAGGAAGAAGGGGGGGATGTGTACTTGGCTTTTTCAATCACACATGCAGATCATGAGGCATGGTTGGTTGACTCTGGGGCATCCTTCATATGACTCCCCACAGGGAGTGCTTCTGCGAATATGAAAGGTATGATGGGGGTAATGTTTTCTTAGGTGATGATTCAACAACCAGAATCATAGGATGTGGAACAGTCAAGTTGAGGCTCATGGATGGAAGGATTAGAACACTACCTGGTGTTCTACACATCCCAGGTTTGGCCAGAAATTTGATTTATGTAAGAAAAATGGACAATGCAGGGGTAAAAACAATATTTGAAAAGGAAACTTCCAGGATGGTTCGAGGAGCAATGGTGTTTCTTAAAGGAGTTCGGTTTGGAACTCTCTATAAGCTGCAAGGAAGCACTATTAGTGATGGGTGTAATAGTTCCATTGTTCCTGATATTGGAGTTTAAAAAGAAAGAACTCCTACAGTCTCTGGAGAAACGTTTATGTTGTGGCATCAAAGACTGGGGCATATCAGAGAGAAGGGTCTTCGACTACTACACGGTAAAGGTATGGTTGAAGGTATGTCTAACTGCTCTCTAGATTATGATTTTTGTGAACGTTGTCTATATGGGAAGCAGAATCGGGTAAGATTCCCCTCTGGTGTAACGAGGGTAGAAGGAATTTTACAGCTAGTTCACAGTGATGTTTTTTGACCTATGTCAGTCCCATCATTGGGAAAATTTGTGTACTACTTCTCATTTATTGATGAATTCTCGAGGAATACTTGGATATATTTCCTCGGGAAGAAATATGAAGTCTTTGATGGGTTTAAAGAGTTTAAGGCTCTTGTTGAGAATCAAATAGAGAAAAGAATTAAGGTTTTGAGGACAAATAATGGCGGAGACTTCTGCGAGAATGAATTTGAAGAATTCTATAAGTGCGGTATAGCAAGGCAGAAGACTACTCCATATACACCTCAACAAAATGGAGTTGTAGAAAGGATGAACAGGACGTTGATGGAAAAAGCAAGGTGCATGCTCAGTGGTGCCGGGTTAGGGAAAGAATTCTGGGCAGAGGTAGTGGGTACTGCATGTTACTTGGTCAACAGATCACCCTCATCAGTGTTGGATGACAAGACTCCACAAGAGGTATGGAATGGTAAGGAACCTTCTCTAACACATCTCAAGGTATTTGGTTGCGATGCATATGTTCATGTTCCAAAGGAAAACAGGAGTAAGTTGGATAAGAAGGTTGAAAAGTGTATCTTTATTGGATATAAAGATGGTCTTAAAGGTTATAATCTTTGGAACCCAGAAACTAAGAAGGTAGTGTATAGCCAAGATGTGGTATTTAGAGAAATGAAGGATGTTGTTAAATAAGAAGTCCTACCAAGTAAGGAAGAACCAGAGAAAATAGAGTTTGATTTAAAGGATGATGAATCAGAATCTACAGAAGAACAGGAATCGGAAGAAGAAGATCCTCATACTCCAATATTGAGGAGATCAGTTAGAGAAAGAAGACTACCAGAAAGGTATACTCCATCTGATTTCCGTTCAAATTTTGCTTTGTCTATTATTGATGATGATCCTAGAACTATTAGGGAGGCAGTGGATTCAGAGGATGGAAATCTCTGGAAAAGGACCATGGACGAAGAAATGGCATCTTTGGATAAGAATGAGGCTTGGGATCTAGTGGAGTTGCCCACTAGAAGAAAATCCATTGGCAGTAAATGGGTATTTAAAAAGAAGCTGAATGCAAAAGGAAAAGTGGAGAAATACAAAGCTCAGTTAGTAGCAAAGGGTTATTACCGGGTTGAGGTAATTGATTTTGGTGAGATTTTTTCTCTTGTAGCCAAGTTAACCTCTATAAGATTTATGTTATTTGTTGTTGTTGCATTTGATTTTGAAGTAGAATAGATGGATGTGAAGACAACATTCCTTCATGGGGATCTGGAAGAAGAAATCTATATGAAGCAACCAGAAGGTTATGATGTGAAGGGAAAGAAGGATCTGGTCTGCAAGATGAAAAAGTCCATGTATGGTTTAAAACAATCACCAAGGATGTGGTATCAAAAATTTGATACTTATATGCTGGGACTTGGCTTCACAAGAAGCAAAGAGGATCACTATGTGTATTTTAAATTAATTGGTGATCATTTGATTTATTTGATCTTGTATGTGGATGACATGTTGCTGATAGGAAACAACAAGGAGATTATCTAGGATGTGAAAACTCAATTTTCCTCTAAATTTGACATGAAGGATCTCGGTGCTTTAGATTTCATTTTGGGCGTGGAAATTAATAGAGATCGGAAAAGGAGGAAACTCTGGTTAAATCAGAGAAAATATGTCGAGACAATATTGCAACGGTTTAATATGCAGGAATGTAAACCGATCAAGGTTCATATTCATGTTGGTGTAAAGTTATCTGTGGATCAGTGTCCCAAGACACATGAAGAAGAGGAGGACATGTCTCATGTTCCATATGAAAGTGCAGTTGGCAGTTTGATGTATGCAATGGTCTGTACTAGACTGGACATTGCACATGCAGTGGGAGTTTTGAGCAGGTATATGTCAAAACCAGGGAAGGAGCATTGGACAGCAGTAAAAAGGGTTTTCAGGTATTTGTGTGGCACTGCTAGATATGCATTGTGCTACAAAGAAAGACCGAGATTGGATAGAGTGGTGGATATACATGGCTTTGTGGATGCAGAGTGGGCTGTAGATCTGGATCGTAGGAGATCTATAAGCGGGTATGTGTTTAACCTATTTGGAGGAGCAATAAGTTGGATGGATGAGCAAAAGACATGATGTAGTGGCACTTTCAACTATAGAAGTTGAATACATGGCAGCCACTCATGCAAGTAAGGAAGCAGTATGGTTACAAATATTGTGTTCGGGTATTCGGTTGGTACAACAAGATGTAAGGATAGAGTGTGACAATCAAAGTGCAATTTTTCTGGCAAAGAACCCGACTTATCATTAAAAGACAAAGCATATTGGTGTTCAATATCACTTTGCGAGAGACATGATTGAAGAAAAGAAAGTATCATTGATCAAGGTGGACACTTTGAAGAATGTTGCATAATCATTAACAAAATCTGTGAGCACTGAGAAGTTCTCTTGGTGTAGAGGATCCATGAACATTGTTGCCCTGGATTGTTGACAATGCAACCCTGTAACCCCCTGTATGCAAAGAAAACAACAAGTGGGAGAATGTTGGGTATGTGTTACATTCTTTATACGAGAAGTAGCGTCTGTACTGGGTATGTAGGGGGGTTAGAGGAGGGGGGCAAGCGGGGGTTCGAGGGCAGCGCCCCCGAAAAAAAAAATTCTACCTCGGAAAATGTGTCACGTATTTAAGTGGTTTTTCGGCACATGGTTTTCGCCGATGCTTTTCTATTTTCGGTTAAGGAATTATGGTTTTCAACTAATCCATGTCATTGGGTTAGGGTTTTGGATGACGTTGGCTCCTATATGTATATAGTATTGTAAACAACGTATTACACATGAATGAATATAGAATATGCTAATTTTCTCGGTTTGGGTTTCCAAGGGAAAAATCTATGTGTAATGTTTGTATTTGTCATTGTATATTTTCTATTCTTTTACTAAATATTTGTTTGCAGTAGATATTGTACAAGGTTAGAATCTACAGTATACAGCGATCTAATGTACCTTCCTCGAGGTCCGCATAGAAACTCTTGCGCCGTTGTGTTGCGCGACTTTGTTGTATCTACTGCAAACTCTGTTATAAAGCCTGCCACAGTACTCTTGAGCCAAAAATCTACTGCGTGGGTGAATTTGTTGTTCACCTGTTGTAACTGCTCAATCTGTACTGGGGTCCACTCTAACTGTTGGATCCAGTTCATTGTGTGGTTATCCTTCAACCTTAATATCCACTCCTGCAATAGGTGTGGAAAATCACAGAAAAAGAGTTCGTGTAAATCAATAAACACGTATTTCTCAAGATATTTGTAGGGTGTTACTCTAGGGATTATGTTATCTTTCTATGAAAACTCTGGCCCTTTTTTCCTTAGCCAACTTTTGATCTCTTCTTTTGTGGGATTCCACGGTCTCAACATCTCCTTCTAGTGGCTCGTTACTTTCTTCTCTTCTTTAATATTCTCTTGATCCGCCTACCGTGGATCTTACGTATCTTTTAATAGATCTTCAACATATCTCATCTACTCAATCCTCTATTGTTCCTACCAACAACAACGAAACCATTTGTTGGTTTATTTATATATCTTGTCTGAGTTTGCATCTTCAACTTGAGTGACCCAGGGTTCATGTTTGCTTGGGGTTCCAACAAAGCCTCTAAAACTATCGGCCCTCCTGGTAAACCAGAAGGAAACGCATCGCACAGGGTGCACTGCGCCATCTCACTCGAGATAGTATTAATGGGTGGTTACAATACTCATGTGTTCGCAGCCTAGGATTGAATGGGGGATTTGAGAACTATATGTTCAGAGTCTATTCTAACTCACTAACTCAATACATTGTCAATTATTATTACGCGGGAAATATAACAACACATTCAATTAGCATATCAACAACTACTGAAGACAGTAAAGAAACACATGCATTCAATCACATAACACAGGTTTTACCATGGTTCACCCCCCCTAGGCTACGTCCACAAAGATCTGGCTCTTAGCTCTTTTATTATAGTAGTTCTGAACTACAGCATCGTGCATTTTACAACTCTTATCAGTCATGTTAAGATCTATTATGAGGCGGACTAGATCACACCAGGCACCTCAGCCTGCGATTTAACCCTCAATATCTACCCTCCTCATCCCTCTTTAGCTCAACAGCTTACAAAATTAGGTCATACAAAAAAATATTACACCACATCTACTTCCTCACATCCGTCTTTTCGCCTCCTTCTATGAGACCTAGGTATCTATATTTATATGTTTTTGGCTCTTCGGCCATTACAAATTATTACAAAAACCCTAACCATAACATCGTTAGGTCTTCCATGCATGCACGCGTGCTTCTCTTCCTTCCAGTTGTCGCTTTCCTCGTGCATGCCTTCTTTCCCAAAATCGCCTTTCTTTCTGCTTTGGCCTGCTTCCAACAGTTGACATGTAGGACTTCAGGATGGTACTTTGACAAGGTATGAAATCTTGAGGAAAACTCCTTATGAGGGTGTTGAACCTATCATTGAATTCCTTTATACTTTTGTGTGTCTCTCTTTTGTAGTTATAGAGTTGGTCATAAAGGGACTGGAAATCTTTGTTTTTTCCAATTTTTTTGGCAAACCATTCTTGAAAAAGATCCCAACTCATGATTGTCCAAAGAATAATACTATCATACCACTCCTTTTCCCTTCCAACAAGAGTGTATGAGAAGAGTCTCATCCAAACATATTCATGTTGGTCATAGGGTTCAACAGCATGGAGGAAGGCGTCTAAATGATCTTTAGTTGTAATGAAATCATCTCCTGAAAAGATATGAAGCCATTCCTTAAAGTCCCTTGAGATTTTGTGAGGAGATATAGGGATTTTCATCATGTCTAAAGGTTTGTATACATCTCTGACCCATGAGCTCCAGGTAGTACTTGGTGAACTGGGCACGGACGAGAGCGGAGGTGCAGAGGAGGTAGGTGATTATAGAGCGCTAAGAGAGATCAATGGACAATCATGAGAAGTGGGAGATGATGGAGGAATAGATCACTTGGGTGAAAGCTTACAATGCTTGGAAGTGTTCTTAGGGGTCGGGTAATGCCTTTTTCGGGTACGTCCCATAATGTAGTTGCCAGATGAGGTTTAGGACAAGCTTATCGAGGGTGGAAGGGGAAATTCCTTCAAGTGGAGTCGTCGGGCAAGCTAGGGTTAAAGGATTTGGGATGGTAGCTTGCCAAAGTGTCATTGGGGAACAAAAGAGGATTCAAAATACTCCTCGCCAACGGTGCCAAAATGTTATTACGGAAACTATAGGTTGGGAAAATCCAAACCCAATCCACTGGATGGCGATAACGGTGGGAGAGTTTACCCACTATCACCTCAGATAAACCCTCCCCTCGCTTTAGTGAAGCATAAATCCAACATAAGGGGGGAAGCTCGGGTGACCCTAGGGGAGAAATGAGATGGAATGTGATACTTATGAATGGATTCCCCTATAGGTCAAGTTTACAATTGGAGAGTAGCTTGGAAATGAATCTCGGTAGTGGTCAATGGCTGCCAAGAAGTTTGAGTACCTGCGGATGATAATGGTACCTGCCTGAGACACAAGAGAAACCAAGTATACAAGTTGTATGTTAAGTGGAAAAGCAATTTAAGTTTGTTTTCCCTATTTGCAGTAGTCAAAAAAGATATATATCAGTAAATAAATTATTATTAGAGATGCTAAAAAAATGGTGCTAAAGTCAAGTAAATGGTGCAAGAGATAAGCTAGTAAACAAAAGTACAACTCAAGTAATAAAGCATAGACTTTAACTTAAAATGTAAGGTTGTTATAGATAAGTATTGCATAGATGTATTTGCATCCTTATGGTTGTAGCAAACAAGTTGTTACAATACAAAAATCAGCCACCAACACTTGCAAAAAATCCACCCAAAAGATGCGATAGGACTAGTAGGTTATGCTGGCAAATTCTTAGCAAATTATGACGGTTGATAAGAGAGTAAAATCAAAATTTATGATGAGTTTTCTGCAGCCCTAATGGTTGTAGATTAAAATTTGTAAAAGAAATAGGAAATTCTTGGCCAAATGAGATGCCTTAGTGGCTTAGACATGTATAGCATATAGTTTAAATTCCACTTATAACAATTCCAATATCTCAACTTTTCACAATTACCAATGCAATGATGTATTTCTCCAATGTATGAAGACTAGTGCCTTTCTATTGGAAAAATAGATACTCTTTATTAAACAAGTTGGATGAATTACTTCCTTAGGGTTGTAATCCATTTTACTCCCCAAGGCAAACCCTAACCAACAAGGAAAACCTAGAAGGGTGTAAACCCTTTTACTCCTCCTAGTATCCTTTGCACAATAGATTACTCCAATCAATTATAATGGACTTGAAAGGGGTTGTATTCACTTATACTCCCTGAGAGACCATCACATTAACCTTACAACCAAGAAAAGAGAGCAATGAACATGAAATCCTTACCTAGTTGAGGCATTAACAAGATGAAACCCTAATTCACCAAGGAAAATCCACCATAAAGCAAGAAAAATTCTCCAAGAGAGCTAGTGCATCATCCATCCATCCAATAGCATAAGAAAAACCATCACAAGATAATGTAACCAAGAGATATAGAGATAATTTCCCAAGTAGGGTGCAAATTTCAACCAATGTACTCTTCTCATAATGGGAGAGCTATGGTAAAATGAGATAGAAATGATCTCTATTTATACAAAACCTCTAATAAGAGTTTCTCCACAAAACCTAGGGTAAACCATAGAGTAAGGGGAAACAACCCTTACTTTTCCCCTTTACATTTTAAAATTTGATTTAATGTTTAAAAAATGCACAATAGAAGCCCTAAAGTGGCGTCATTCCTCTTCTAGGGTGACATTTTGACACTTTTGCAAGTCGTTGGAGTGGAAAGTGAAAGTCGTTGGGCCCTCTAGGGCCTCCCTCTCATGCGCTAGACCTTTCTCCTCCAAGTCAAACCCTCATCAATAAAAACATGCCAAGGTATCATATCAACCAACACCACCACCCCATCCCTAGCCCTAAGGTAGCGTTAACCTCCTCAAAAGTGATGTTTTAGCCTCAAGAGAAAAACGTTGGGTTAGGTCCTCCAATGTGTCTCATCAAGCCTCCAAAGGTTGTCATCTTCATCTGGTGTGTGGGCCATGGCATCCAACCTGTGGGATCAACCAAATCTAAAGATGAATCACTCAAGAGCTTCAAATTCATAACCATAGGTGTGGTCACGGACTTGCATTCCATCATCCCGAATCTCTACAAGATTTGGACTGTATATTCTCCTTGGCTAAGGACAATCTCATATGGCCTCTGCCACACCTCTAATACCAAGAAATATTGCATCAAACCCAGATCCTACATTTCGAACTTTGAAGTGAGCTCCCTCTTACACCCATCTATGAGCTTCTCATCCCCTGTAAGAAACAAGCCATCCACATATAGTACCAAGATCAATGGGAGACCATATTCAACCTTGTAGTAAAGGTTGGGATCTGCATCACTCTTAGTAAACCCCAAGCTTATCAGATAATTGTCTATTCTGACATACCATGCCCTGGGTGATTGCTTAATCATGTACAAATCTTTCTTCAATTTGCAAACATGGGAATCCTTCCCATGGATTACAAAACCTTGTGGTTGCTCTATGTACACTTCTTCTTCAATTACACCATTCAAGAAAGCAATCTTGACATCCATCTGGTGTAAGTTCCATCCCATAACGAAAGCAATAACAATAATATATCTGATGGAAGTGTACTTTTCTACTGGAGCAAATGTCTCGTCATAATCTTCTCCCTCTTTCTGGGAGAATCCTCTAGTCACAAATCTCACTTTGTACTTCTCTATGTTTCCATCTGCAACATACCTGATCTTGTATATCCACTTGGAAGTCACTATTGACTTCCCTTTAGGTCTCGAAACCACTTCCCACACATCATTCTTCATGATGGATTGATACTCTTCCATCATGGCATCCTTCCAGACTTGTTGCTTAGTAGCTTTCTCATAAGTGGAAGGTTTTGAATCAATGATTTTACTCATCAGTGCCACATAGTTGGAAAACTTGTGTTGTCTCTTTCTCTCTCTGAAAGAACCTTTGGGAGTTGCGTGTCCTTTAGCTTCCTCCAAGGTGTTCCGGAGCCATGTTGGTCTCTTCCTAGTAACTGTAACTTCTCTAGGTGCATCTACAAGTATCGTTGGCTCTATTGTCTCATTCTGATCTTTTGGAATGTGTTCATCTGGAGTAGAGTCAATCATTATTGCATCCCTTGGAGCTTTCTGCTCCTCTCTGTCCTCATCCATGTGAGACTCCCTAGATTTCTTGAAGGTTACTTCGTCATCAAATGTAACATCCCTACTAATATTAATTTGTCTCTGTCCGAAGATGTATATTATGTTGGCCTTTGAAGTCTCATTGTATCCAACGAAAGTTCCCTTCTTTCCTAAAGGTTCTAGCTTTGTTCTCTTTTCCTTGTGAACATGTATATACATTGGACAGCCAAATATTCTCAAGTGGCTAACTTTTTGTTTCTTTTCGATGAATAATTCTTCTGGTGTTTTGTTCCCCAATATCTTATGGGGACTTCTATTATGGACATATATTGTTGTACCAGATGCTTCTTCCCATAGATGCAAGGGTAAATTTTGGTCATGGATCATCGCTTTAGTTGCTTCTACAATTGATCTATTCTTTCTCTCTGCAACCCCATTCTATTGGGGGTTGTAGGGAGTCGTCAACTCCCTCTTAATCCCAACTTGTTCTGGATATCCCTTCAATTTATACAATCTTCCCTCTTGGACACCAATCACATTAGTTGAATCTATACTTGAACTCTTGGGCCATAGAAGGACTTGGCCATCCACAAAATCTACCATGACGCCTTTATCTTCTAAATTAGAAATTGAAAGAAGATTATTTTTAAGTCTTGTATAAACAAAACATCTTTTATTGAGATAGAATTACCTGAATCAAGTTAGTAGGAGGCTTCTCCTACTCCTATGACTGTATGCCTAGAATCATCCCCAAGTTCTACCTAAAGGGATGAACTCTTCTCTGTCAATTTTGTAAGATAACTTTTGAACCCGGTCATGTGCTTGGAAGCACCAATGTCTACTAGCCAAATATCACTTCCTTGAGTGATAGTACCTATGAGAGTTGAGATGAAGACATATTCTTCATATTTTGATTCATTTGTTCTCTTTTGAGAATCTTCCATATATGTTGCATGTGCATGATATTTTCTCTTTCCTTTCCCTTGAGGACTTTGATAAGCAAAATGTCCCAACTTCTTACAAGTGAAACATCTAATTTTAGATACATTCTTCTCGTGGTCTGGAATTGATCTTCTAGTTTTCTTCGAACTGGTATTTCTTCTTTCTTTCCTTTTCTTCACATGAGGAACAAGAGATTGGTTCTCTTCATCATTGTTTTTCTAAGACTTGGATATCAATCTTAATTATTCTTGGGTATAATCTATCTGTAGCTTGTCAAATTTGGGTCATTTACTTCTTGCACAAATTCCCTAAACAAATGTGTCCCAAGAAGAAGGGAAGACATTAAGAGTTGTAGTCACGAGCTTTGCATCATCCATTGAATCTCCAATAGTTTCTAGTTGGTACTTGATCTACGAAATTCTCATGAAGTAGGTGGAAACTGTATCTGACTTGTTCATCATCACGTTTATGAGTTGATGCCTTAGGTTTAGCTTTTTGCTTGTGTTCTTGATTTCATATAGTCTTGATAAGGCATCAAATATCTCCTTTGGCTTCTTCAATTCTGATACATTGGGAATCAAGTGTTCCTTGATTGAATCTGTCAAGATCTTCATGGCCTTGATCTCATTCTTCTTGCACTTTGCATTGGCATCTTCTTCTTTTGGTTCTAGGAGAAATTGCTTGACATCATCCAAGAGCTCATTCTTTTCTAGAATGAGAAGTATCCTATGCTTCCACGATCTGAAGTTGTCTGCTCCATCCAACCTATCCTCAACTCTCATACTGGTAATAATTTTTGTTGGTAGAAACCCTAGGCCTGAAAAATCTCAAAATTTCAAACTCCTTGAAAAGTACACACTATGGTTTCAAGATGTGCGTTAAGGTTAGGCGAGTTGCTCTAAAGTGGGGTTAGTCCCAACAATTTTGGAAAGAGTGTTCAACGAGCTTGACAAAAGAAACTTGTGCAGCAGTAAGGTGTTGCAGGAAATCCAAAGTGTGATCTTCCTTCCAGTGGTTAAATTGTTCTGAAGGTAACCAACTCCAATACCATGTTAGATTTTCTTAAATTTTCAAAGAAATAGATTTACCAAAATATTTAGATCTTCCTTTTCATTTAGCAACCATATAATGAAAATATAAGCAGCATAAAACAAGCACAAGGTGACACAAAGATGTATCCTGGGAAAACCCCAAAATTGGGGAAAAACCCAGGCAACCTTTTTGATGAAGGGTCTAAATTCGCCCAACAACAACAAGGGGTACTTCCCGGTACACTATCCCAATTAGACTATGCATCGTTTGGATTAGGAGACCCATCCGGATTCTAGCCTGACTACCATTGTTATTGTTTTTAGGGTTTTGACTGGTTATAGACCGGTTTGTCGATTAATGTGGATGATGAGTGGATGTGAAATACAAATATGTAGATGAAGACTATGTATTAGATGCAAGCTAACCTATTACTAATCTACTTTAATCTATCCTAACTAGGAGCAAACTAAAGTAACTGGTGAGTTGAAAATGGAACCAAATCCTGCATAAACCCCTACACAGATAGCTTGAATAGAAGAGCGGAATTAGAAACAAGTGCATACATATACATATAACCATATTAGTCCATATTATAAGAATGCATACATTAACAACTCAACAAGCTCAAGGCATAAAAGATAATTGAAGAAATACTTAAAACTGTAGAATATCACACATTGCATAAGAATTAATCCATAAACAAACTAGCATTCTTACAGCCCATATGAACAGCATTCGCCCTTGCTTAAAGTAATTCACTGCTTAGATTTGCTTCACACACAAATAATTCCTTCTTCAAAAGATGGACCTGAGGACTTCTCCTTATTAGTAGTCTCAACAATAATACATGAAAACTCTAAAACAACTCTTCAATTTTAGTTGACATTGTGTTCCCAAAATAGTTCAAAAATAAACAATGTTTGAAGAGTCAAAAGTCCCTCTCAAATGGGATTATATTCCTCTTTATACGAATTTTAGTAACTTCTATATGACTCTTCCTCTTCTTCTTGAAGAAGCAGTTACAAAAATGTTTCAGCTTCTTATTCCTAGTGACAAGTGTACTAATAAGACAAAATTGAGGTTTGCTAAGAAAAAGACAAAACAAAAGGCAGGTATTGTGCCTTCCCTCAAGAATTCCTACTCCTGAGATATGTTGTCTAAAATTCCAGTTGGTTAGACAAGGATTCAATCCTTTTGTAAATCAGTTGCTCCAACGTTGCATTATTTAGGGCAACACTATATTCTAGATTACTCATGTCTTTAGCCAGTGTTGTCATGAAGGCATCTATCATGGTATGCATCTTGACTGGTTGTAACAGATGTTGATCTATGAGGTCTATGGAGACAGTGGTGGCAGCTTTAGCTACTTCTCTTATTTGATTCGAGTTGTTGTGTACTTTGTCTACCAGTTCTTCTGACACCATGTTCTTCCCGAGTTCATCTAGCTTTGGCAATCGATTGCTTTTGATTAATTCTCTTTCTGCTTTATGGATCCTTGAGCATACCACCATAGATCTAGTGAATTCCTTCTCATATTTTTGTCTTTCTTGCTGGCAATGATCCAACACATACAGATCTATCTTCCTTTCAATCTTTGATGGTCGGTATTGTTAGAATATGAATGAATGTGCTCGTTTTAGCATTGACAATATCACTATTGTCACCCAACCATAGGCCGAAGCCACCCTCTGTGCACCTTGACCTTCATAGAGAGAAGAATCCTGGTAGAAATTCAATATCCAAGCATGGATAATGCACCAAGCAAGAAGTAACCAAAGTTGATCAGAGAGTCCCACCCAAAACTGGCGTAGAACCTTCCCCGAGACTTGCACACAAGACTGCTAGACTAAAGTGCGGAAAACTGGCTTTCTGCAATTCTGAGAAGTGTGTCAAATGAGAGACTGGTGCCTTGTATTTATAGTATTTCTGGCAAACTTGCCTGGGCCAACTTCTCTTTATGGGTACTAATTAATTCATATTAATTATCTCTCTTCAGCTAACATCTCATCTAGGGTTACTTTCATTTCTTTGCTTTCTTCCGGAACATTCTAATCTTGTCAAAGGTCACAATAGAGGTTCATACCTCCCGAAGCTACCATAATATCAACACTCCCTCCTAGCTAGGGAGGTATAAATGATAATGTTCTTGAGCACAAACAGACCATTCAACTGGTAGTATCACGAGCACCGTCATTATTATCCAACTCGATAATCACCATGACAGCTGGTACAATATCAATTGATAGAACACAATTGTGTCTGTCCATGGTAGTATGCAACTACTCAAACAGTGACACGTAGTCACAAACAGTGGATCATATCCACCACAGTAGCATATCTCTATTGTCTGGAGACAAGTAGTCTCCATAACAATCATCTGATATCAACCTGCACAGAAAATATTGTTAAAATAAACTGAATCATCTGGGCCAATCTTTCACTCACATATGTGAGATCTGAAAGAATATATGCCCTCATAGTAGAACATCAATGATGGGATATCTGGTTTATTCTTCTCAAACAAGGAAGAATGATTGTTCTGATTTATGAGCCTAGACCATTCCTCACCCTAGGCCATTCCTCCGACACTAAACAAAGTGTAACCTAGAGAGAATGAATCTGCCCTAAGGAATGCCTATCCCTGATTGTTGGCCTGGACCATTCCCCACCCTGGGCCATTCCTCCGGCACTAAACAAAGTGCAACCTGGAGAGAGTGAATCCACCCTAAGGAATTACTATCCATACCATTTCCCTTGTTAACCACAAGAGGAAAAGACTGTCCTGTAGCAACCTCCAAAATGGACCATTCCTCATGTTAACCACAATGAGAAATCGTTGTCGGGCGAGGCGGGCTAGTCTTCTTGAGTAACCCTCAAGAAGAGAGACTTCCCTAGACTACTCCCCATGTTAACCACAATGGGAAGTCGTTGTCTATGGTACATCAACAATTTGGACCATTTTCCTAACTGGAAAATGTCTGTCCGTCAAAAATCTCAATCCACTTTCTGAACAGGAAAGAATTTGCCCAAGCTAGATTATTTTTCAATCTTTAAAATGAATGTCCTCAATAATATGTCAGTGCTCCCTCCCAACCTGGAGAGTCATTTCTTCCCTTTCAGCTAAGGGAGTTATTTCCACGATCCCCATCTTCTCTCGGAAATATGCAAACTTTATTCTGGATAGAGTCTTTGTCGGGATGTCTGTTGTCTGCTCATCTATGGGGATATATTGGAGCTTTAGCTCTCCTTCCTAGACTTTATCTCAAATAAAGTAGTATTTGATCTCAATATGTTTCGACCTTTCATGACACACGGGATGTTATGATAATCTTATACAACTCTGATTATCACAATGTATTATCGTCGAATCTAGAATATGATCAAATAAATCGGAGATTAACTTCCTTAGCCATATTGCTTCTGTGCATGCTTCACATGCTGCGATATATTTTTCTTCTGCTGTGCTGAGTGTGACAGACTTCTGTTTCCTACTGCCCCAAGATATCATAGCGGAGCCCAAGATGAAACACATTCCTGAAGTACTCTTTCTATCTTCTGCACTTCCTGCCCAATCTGAGTCTGTGAATTCATGAAGTTGTATATCACTAGATGCGGTATATCTTAAGCCACAGTTTATTGTTCCACAAATATATCTTAAGACATCCTTTGCAGCTATCCAATTCTCATGTCTCGGTTCCACCTGGAACTGGCTTAGTGTATTCACGGCAAAGCAAATGTCTAGTCGAGTATTTACCAAATACATCAATGACCCAATTAATTGTCGATATAATGATGGATCTATTGGATCAGAATCTGGATCTTTAACTTTTCTTATATCCGTATTCATAGGAGTGTCCATGGAATCACAATCCATCATTCCAAACTTCTGAAGGATCTTTATTGCATACTTTCCTTGTCCAAGGAATACTTCACCACGCTTCTGCCATACTTTTAGTCCCAAGTAATAATGCATGAGACCTGGATCTTTCATATCAAATTCAGAAGCTAGTTCCTTCTTGCATTGGATGATGAGAGACTCTTCACCTGTTATGAATAGATCATCAACATATAGTAGTAGAATTACAGGTGCATTGTCCACGACTTTGTAGTAAAGGTTTGGATCTGCATGACTCTTGGAGAAACCAAGTCTCGTTAGATAGTTGTCCATTATGGCATACCAAGCCCTTGGAGCTTGCTTGAGTCCATATAGGGCTTTCTTTAATTTGCAAATGTGAGTGTCTATGGAATGTACCTCAAACCCTTGAGGTTGTTCAATATATACTTCTTCTTCGATTGCTCCATTGAGGAAAGTTGTCTTTACATCCATCTGATGTAAGTTCCATCCCATGGAAGCGGCAAGAGATATGATAGCTCTAATGGAAGTATATCTAGAAATCAGAGAAAAAGTTTCATCATAATATTCTCCCTCCTTTTCGGAGAACCCTCTAGCTATGAATCTTGCTTTATATTTATCCAAGCTTACGTCTGCTGCATGTTTGATCTTTTATACCCATTTTCAAGTTTTCTTTAGGTCTAGGTATGATTTCCCATACATCATTTTTCATAATGGATTGGTGTTCTTTCATCATAGCTTCTTTCCATTGTCCCTTTTGAACTGCTTCTTCAAATCTGGTAGGTTCTTCATCTAGAAGCTACGTCATATATGCTGCATAACTTGAGAATCTTTCAGGTTTCTTACTTTTTCTTAATGTTCCTTCTGGAACCTTGAGTCTTTCTGCATCTTGTAAGGTAGCTTCAAGCCATGCTGGTCATTTCTTGGTCTTAGGTACGATATCTGAATCAATTGTTTCACATGGTTGCATAGGATGATCAGGTTGTTTTTTTTCATCATTTTGGTTTTATGTGCTTTCTTCAATAGGTTCTTCAATCTCTTCTTCTTCTATAGTTTCTTCTATGGATTTCTTGAAAGCCATCTTTTCATTAGATGTTACGTCTATGTTGACTTCGATCTTATGTTGTTCCGGAATATAGATTCTATAAGCCTTGGATGAATCGCTATATCCCACAAATATCCCCTTCTTTCCTGAGGGTTCTAGTTTATTCCTTTTATCCTTTGGAATGTGAGAGTAAACATGACATCCAAATATTCTTAGGTTTTCCAATTTAGGTTTCTTACCTAAAAAGGCTTCTTCTAGAGTCATGTCCTTCAATATGCGATGAGGACTTCTGTTTTGCACATATATTGTTGTTATGGTTGCTTCTCCCCATAGGAACATACATAAACCTTGATCATTTAGTAGTGCTTTTATTGTTTCTTCTATGGATTTGTTCTTTCTTTCTGCTACACCATTTTGTTGAGGATTATGAGGAACAGTCAACTCCCTCCTAATCCCTGTCGATTTGCAGAATGCAATGACTTCCTTCGAAGTGTATTCTCCTCCATTGTTTGTTCTTAATGTCTTGATCTTCTTGTTTTTGAGGTTCTCTATTTCTGCTTTGAATTCTTGAAACTAGTTGAATACTTCGTCTTTTGTCTTCAGTAGATATAACCAAGTTTTTCTTGAATAATCATATATGAAGATTACGTAGTAAAGAGATCCTCCTAGGGATTTGACTGGTATCGGACCACAAACATCTGAGTGTATCAGATCTAGAATCTCCTTAGATCTGTTGTTGTTGCTTGGGAATGGTTTCTTGATATTCTTCCCAAGAGCACATCCTTTGCAAATTCTTTCATGTCTAGATTGCAATTCTGGTATTCCTTCAACCATCCTTTTGAGAAAAGGTAATGCTTGATAATTAATATAAGCATACCTTATGTGCCAAAGTTCATTGGGATTTACTTCGTCATGTATGAGATCTTCTTCATTTTGTTCTAGTAATCTATATAGGTTTCCTTCACGACTTCCAATAACCCTAGCATTATCTATGCTGGAATCTTTATATCAGGATAACACTTTTCCATCTATGAAAGCTATTATGTTTCCTTTGTCTTCTAGGCAAGATATCGATACAAGATTCTTTTCTAAACTAGGTACATATAAAACATTGCTTAAATGAACATTGTTACATGTTTTCAACTTGACGAAGACTTGTCCAAATCCTTCGACTGGGTAAGTGCTTTTGTCTCCAAGCTCTACCTTGACCGATGTCTTCTTCTCATTTATATTTGAGAGTCTGGCTTGATCTCCCGTCATGTGCCTAGAAGCTCCACTATCTATTATCCACATGTCATCTTCAATCGTTCCAGTGAGTGTTGAGTAGTGTAGAAGACTGATCTTTTTACTCATGTCTTCGGTTGACTGGTAGCTGGTCATGCCTTGATCCAAAACTTCAACTCTGACGTTTCTGTCCTCTAAGAGAGCCAAAAGGTACGCTGGACTAGGCCGCATCTGAATATATTCTCCTTGAGCGAGATACTCCATCACAAGGTGTCGGATCTGGGATTTAAGGTTTCTGCAACTGCTTGCGACAGTGTTTGGAAGTTGCTCCTGCTAGTAACCCTAGCAGCAGTTCCTCAGCGAGCTCAATATCCTAATGGCTATGCTTCCTTCCAGCGGTTAGACTGAATGAAGGAGGTGTGGGCCCATAACCTGTTAGAATATGAATGAATGTGCTTGTTTTACCATTGACAATATCACTATTGTCACCCAACCATAGGCCAAAGCCACCCTCCGAGAACCTTGACCTTCACAGAGAGAAGAATCCTAGAAGCAATTCAATAGCAAAGCAAGGCTAATGCACCAAGAAAGAAGTAACCAAAGATGATCAGAGAGTCCCACCCAAAACTGGCACAACACCTTCCCCAGGACTTGTGCACAACACTGTTAGACTATAGTGCGCAAAATTGGCTTTCTGCAATTCTGAGAAGTGTGTCAAATGAGAGACTGGCACCCTGTATTTATAGTATTCCTGGCAGACTTTCCTGGGACGAATTCTCTCTCTGGGTACTAATTAATTCATATTAATTATCTCTCTTCAGGCGACATCTCATCTAGGATTACTTTCATTTCTTTGCTTTCTTCCAGAACATTCTAATCTCGTCAAAGGTCAAAATAGAGGTTCATACCTCCCGAAGCTACCATAATATCAACAGGTATAACTTAGGTGGTGCATCTGGATTTTCCTTTATCCATCTATCTATGTTGGTTATGCCCTCGCGAATGATGTTATATTGTGTCGGCTTCGCCTGTATCTGGTTGTTCTGATCAATGATTATTGCGACTACATTTTGGAAGAGGTGCATGCGATTGTACATGTCAATGATGGCTTCTTCTAATTCATTCCTAACTTTCTCAGCGTTGATTTTGAAGCTTTGAAGGCTTCTTTCATCAATTTTGACCTGCTAAAGTTTTTCTTCTAGCTCTTTGATACTTGCCTCTTTATCTTTGTTTTGCTAGCACAATCTTTGTATGTTGTCTACATTATCGTTCATAAATGCGGAGTCGGTCGTAGTTGTTCCCACGGGATCTTCTCTGACATCTCTTGTCACGGGAGCATCGGTGACAACCGAGATCAGTGTTGCTTCTATTACCAACACTTTCTTCACCTTCTCATGCACAACCCTACCTGTCTTGTTATCATAGGTGAAGCTCCTTAGATTTAGTACTTCACTTGTCTAAAATAGCTCCCAAATCCCAAGTCCTAAGCCATGGCCTGATAGATCTGTTTCTACACCAGTGTATATGTTTCTGGAATGTTTGTTTCCATGGGATGTGTGTCCCCTCCCCTGTCTTCCACTTCTTTATGTTTCCTTTCTTCTTCAACAGCTTTGTCGACCACCTCTTTAGCTTCCTTTTCTGCTTGTTTTGTTGTTGCTTTTGCCATTGTTTCATTTTTTGCCTATTCCTTTCATTTGGCTTCTTGCTCTGCTGTGGATTTTTCTTCTGCTTCTGCTTCAAATTAGCTTTTACCTTTCCATCCTTAATATTATCCTTCTTCCTTGTCGTATCATTCTTATTTTTTAAACCTTCTCTTTGTCTCTCCAATTTTTATCAATCAATACTTCTTCTTCTTCTTCTTCTGCATATCTTGAGTGCGTTGAGATGGAAATGAGGGAGGATGGCTCAACTTCTTATTGCTCTGCTTTCTTCTTGGCTTCTTCTCCTGCTTTTTCTTCGTCTGTGATCCTTCCTCTCGGTTGGCCACGCATGTTAAAGATGATGTCATCACACATCCAAGCATTTTGATGTACTTCTTCCTTTTCCCAAAGATCTATAATATACTCCCAAGGTAGATCGATCCTATTGAAATGATCTCTAACCGTGTTTTTGGGATCATGTATCTTGTATCTCTCTTCCCCGAAGTGATGCGACAAGAGGGTGTTTACTTATGCTTGTGCCTGTTTAGTGTTTTCGAAGAAATAATTTCCCATGTATAATGGCAGTGGGGGCCAAATTGCTTTCTTTAGCCGGTATAACATCCCCCCAACTCCATGTATGATCATCTGATATGCCACCTCTTGGAGCACAATATTGTCAGTCACGAACCATGGAAGAAAATGAGGTGGTTTCAGTGAACCTTATATTCTTATATAAGTGTTGGCACAGGGGCAGACCCAGGGTTCACCGCTACAACAACGCACCAACAAAACCCTAACTACTGGCCCTTTCGGAAACACATGCGAAGCAGATGAAGTCTCACCCGAAGTAGAAGTAGGGGTGGTTGCAGGACTCCAGTGTCTACAACCTTAGCTGGGACACAGATTTGTGACTGTAACACCTTAGCAGGGCACTTAACAGTTATAGTTCATCAATATACAGTCTTAGTTTACAACGCAGTTAAACCCTAATTACAAAGCATTGCAGTATTTAACCAGATCTACTATATTCAAGCACTAAGCACATCCACATAGGCCAGACCTAGTATTCATCCATACTATTAATCACATAACATTAACATATCTATCTACCATTCATCTATATCGAAGCACTAAGAAAATTAACATATAAACACATCAATACATAGCACAAAGCATAGCAACACAGCATGTACATGGTTCACCCCCACCCTGGGGCTACGTCCACCAACTCTTCGTCTTCTTTATTAGCTTCTTCAATTAGTTACATGCAAAGAGACACAAAAACCCTACTCCACAGAGGACAGGAGATCTAGGCACCTCGCTAGATCCTCCTTCCCCGGGCTAGGTTACAACACTAAGCCTCTTCTCAATCTATTACACTCACTTGCACCGAGCTCTGCAAGCCTCATACAGTATGCACAAAAGAAATCTCCACTCAGCACTTATCACTTTCGATCACATAGATCGAACTACTTCCTACATCGCTCAGTATTCTATTTATACTTTACAAAAATAGGCCTAAGCATGGGTAAACCCATGGGCCGACATCCCCATACCCAGTACATAATCTTGAATCCCAAAAAGGGCCCTAAAAGGGGCCGAGATCCCGCAATATCCGCTTCGTCTTGTGCTCTGCCTTCGACAGCCTGTCAAAGTCCCAAAAATAGGTCAAACCTAACCAAGGATCCTCAAAACTTGGTCAAGGGCCAACAGGCCCCCAACACTCACTTATGACTCGTCCCGAGTCACTCTGATCTAGGTAGCTCAGTTTCAAAAGCCTCGAGCTTGGCTCAAGCTGCTTCGACTTGTTGTTGTGCCATGGCCTCCTATTCAGCGAACTCTTGTATGATTGCTTCGTTGACATGTCCCTCTAGGAGTTGTTCAGCTGCAGAGGTGACTTGCTCTAGTTCTGCTCCTCGGCCTTTGATCTTTGTGAACAGTTGGTAAGCCTCATCCTGTACAGGTTGGAGCCTCTGAGTCACTTCCATGACTTTGCTTTGAATGGTGTGGACCTGTTGTTGGGCAGTGCGCTGCTCTTGCGATTGCTTCATCCTTTCAACAGCTGACAGGGGCTTCAACTACGCATGTATTGTTTATGCTTGATACTTCACCTCTTGGAGCTCTGACTCCAGTGTCTTAAGTTCTGGATTCTCAATGAGTCACTCATATGTCTGGGCACTGCAATCACTCAATTTCTTACATTCCATGGCGAGGCCCTTGATTCTTTCAACTGTGCTTCGGGCAGTTGCTTCTCTTTGATCCCTTACATCCTGCGGAGTGTCGGGCACTGTGCAGAGTTCTAAGTCTTCTATTCGTTGCTATAGTTGTTGGATAGCTTCTGTGAGCTGCTCTACTTGATGCGTGACTCGGTCTTTTGCCTATGGTTCTAATCCTGTCGCAGAGCGAAGTGCTCTGTTGACTGCTTCTTTCACTTCGAGTTGCTATGTGAGCAATTGTTCCTTTTCTTGTTGAATTTGTGCTTTCTCTTTTTCAAACTTCATCTGGAGAGCAACCTTCTCCTGCTCTACAAGTTGAAGTTGTTCTACGAGTACTTCTTGCACTTGCTTCAAGGCCTAGGTGGATTTTTCAGTTTCTTCTTGTGCGCGACGAACGTGAGCTTCGGTCGCATCAGCTAGTTGACGTAGTCGGGATGGCTCATCTCCCAACTCTGGTTCTCCCAATTGCAGGGGTTCAATGGACACTGCGCGACTGGACTGAAGGGCCTCTTATACCCTTTGGAGTTTGGACTCAATTCTATCATACATTTCCTCCTGCTTGGCTTCTTGTTTCTCCACGATTTCCTGCGAGGCGTCGTTTAGGGCTGCTATGATGAAGTCAAAATGATCGGTAGTGAGTATAGTCTGTATCTTGGTCACAGTGGCTCTGGATTTCTTCTGGGAAGAAGGTTTCTGGGGAAAAACCTTCCTCTTCTTCAGGGGATCGGTCTCATCTCTAGGCAATGCTACTTCGCCTTGTTTTTGTTAAGCTTCTTTGCCATGTATCTCTTCTACTTCATCATCACCCCCTCGATCAAGTGATATTGAAGCAGTCTTGCCTGAGGCGCTACTTAAGTCTTGGACCTCTTCGGTCTTCTTCCTTCTGCTGGGTCTGGGTGTATCATGTTCTTTGTGCGTGGTCTCTGGGTTGTCAAGGTCAGACATCTCTGAAGGGTCTGTGGGAATAAGGAGGTTTGTCGACCAGTCCTTAGTGATCTCCTCAAGGTCCTCTTTCATGAGCTTGCAGTATGATTGAAGCTGCTCCTTATTATCATCTTCTCACGTTGTAATGTAGATGAAGTGTCGATCTGCACGAAACTTCATCCAGGGTGGGAACCTCTGTAGGGTGTTCGGAGTCATGTGAGATTCAACTTCGATGGCTCTCTTCAGCTGGAGGTAATATGTGTGAAAAATAGCGTTTGACTACCACTGTTTGCTCATATCGCTCGAGTACCAGAGTGTGGTGAACTTCACAGCAAGTGACTCGAATGGCTCGATGTCCAGGAAGGTCGCACCTTCCGGCATTTCCCAAGCAAAAAACGCGATGAGGATCAGGAGCCATCTAAAATGAATTCATAGCCGTGATCTTGTGCTTCGTTGTAGTCCAGTTCAAGCTGATTAACTAGGTATTTTGCCCAATTCATCTGTAGACCTTCCACACACTTCCCCGCAAGGTCAACGGCAAATCCTGTGACATGCGTGGGTCGGTTCTTCCTTATTAGCTTTCCTGCAATTAATTGGCATGCTAGGCGCACTGCATCATTCTGGATGGAAGCTACCTTGTAGCCTCACGTCCCCTTCTCAACATCGTTGTATGTATCCTTGATATTCTGTGCTAGTGCACGATATGTGGCTTTACCTGGATAGAAGACCTGCGGATCAGGTCCTTGCATACTCAATCTGGTGATCCTATGGATCAGTGTCGGATTGACTATGATACGGCGGTCGAGCCATAAGTAGCCACCATGGTAACATGAAAGTAGTAGCTTGACACAAGCGTTAACTTCCTGGGGCCTTCCGAAGTGTGGGATTTTCATTACATTTAGTAGGGTGGACTACGCAAGGTTCATCATCCACGGCTGGGGGATTATCTTTGAATTCTTCCCCTTCATCTTGGTCAAGTATTTGTACGGGGCGAGCATGTTATGGTTCTTGCGATCTTCGAGGTTGAAGTCGTTGAACTTCAACGCTACGATCTTGTCCTGTTGTGCTCTTACTGCACGTATCCCTTTTGGTAGGTACGCAGTAACCATGGTGTACTCAAAATCTCTTAGCACACTATCTCGACTCACCGCGTCAGCTAGAGGTGGGATGTAATCAGGCAATATGGTCGAGATCAGCTTCGCATTTGCTAGGTCATCTCTATGCTTGGTTCTCTTTTCTGTTGTTGGTCGAGATGGCTCGGATCTACGAGCAGTCGATAGGGAAGCTTACACTCCTCTCGTCGACGATGCTTGTACACCCACAGACATTATTCTTTCAGACATTACTCTTTCATTCATGAGGTCAATGAGCACCTCCTTCACAGACTCTTCGACTGTGCTAAGTTCTTCGGACATATGCACTCGTGGTTGATTCTCTCGGGTTTGAAGAGTAACTAGTCAATGCAATGGGACGGATGGTGATAGCGCGATGATCACTATGCGGAATCAACTAATCTGTGGGCTCAGATTCACGGTTAGAAAAAGTGTTCTTGGTGCAAGGTTCGAGGGAATAAATAGATAACGAAGCAATGGATCTCTCCAACGGGCGAGAAGCCTCCATTAACTTAGTTTTGTCTGTTACGGCACGGTCCCAACGGTCTGATGTCGAGTTGTCTGACCATAAATGCCTTTCTACCCGTTCAGGGTGTCGGCCTAATGGTTATACTGTTCCCAACGGCTATATTGCTTCGCTATGGCAAAGTGCCATATGACATTGTTCTGATATACCGACGAAGTTCCTGTTTTGTAAATTTTCCCTTTGCGAAGCTCCCTCTGGAACCTTCTGTACCTCTTCGATATTTGCTCTCTTCTTTCTGAGATTTTGAGCCTTCTTTTCGGTGAGCTTCATCTCGTTATTCCTCTTTCCATTATGATTATTGTCTTCTTTTGGCATAGTAACTTCGCGTTGTTGAGATTCTTTCCTAAGATTCAAGGGTAATACTTCTTCTCTATCTGGGATAGGTACTTCAGTCTTCTGCAAATCTTCTTGTGTTCTTACAACTTTGACATCCAAGTCTCTGGTCCTAAGTAGCTTCGATCTGTTCTCATGTTCTTCAATCAGCTGTGCGATCCTCCTAGTCATGAAATCTTTCAACTCTTGCTTCTTCTTCTCTAAGACTTCTTCTTCCGTCCTTATGGCCTGATCTCTTTCAATCCAAGTTTTTCCTAGTAACATAGTAAATGGAGCGTTGTTCTCAATAAACTTAACAACCTCAATATCTTCCTCTGTCGAAGTTCCATTGGCATTCATAGATATCTGGGTGAGCTTTCCACATAGGGTTATCAGTTTTCCTCTGAATAATCCTATTCCTTCCAATGAAGGAATCATAGCAAGATCCCCTCAAAGTTCCCAAGTTCTTTATGTCATGATATTCACACGTGTTTCCTCATCCAGAACACAGTCAATGTCTAAGTCTCTTATTCTTGCTTCAATGCACTCTTTTTCTTTGAATATCTCTAATAAGTTGATATGTCATTGGTCATTCAGGGTTTCTTTCATCTGTAGCAATACTTTCTCTGATTCTTTCTAGGGTTCTTCCATAATCTCAGTTTATGGATCTGCCTTAGTGTTTTCTTGGTTCATATTCATTCTTTCAACCTTAGCAGCCATTCTAGGGCAATCCAATACTTCATGGTCCATAGCTCTACAACAAAGACAACTAGATCTTCTACCAGGGCATTCCTTAGCTAGATGTCCCAGTCTTCTGCAACTGTAACAAAGGGTTAATCATCGTTTTCTTTTAAATGATCCCCAACCTTTCCTGTACTGGGCACTAGGATCATAGTAGCTAACCTACAAAAATTTCTTTCTAGGATCATGCATCCATTTGTTAGTCCAAACATTCTCTCTATGCATAGGTATAACATATCTTTCACTATTCTTATCAGATCTACTCATATCAAATCTTCTTTCATCTATCAGTGCCCTAGTTCTCAAGCTAGGACAAATCTTATCAAACATACCTAGATCCATACTTTAGAAAAAAAAAAATCCATTAATCTTATCTTCAGCAGAGCACAAAACTTCCAGATCTAAAACTTTTCTTTATTCTTACCTTTATTAGAGCACATAGCTTGCAGATCTTACCTCTTTAAGAAAAAATTCTCACTTTTACCTTTCTCAGAGCACAAAGCTTTCAGAACTTACCTATTTTCTTCAAATCTTACCCTTCTTCTTGGCACAAAGCTTCATAGGTCAAGTGGAATGTTGTGCATTAGGGCAACAAATCTATGCATGGAGTTTTCATAGTTTCAGGTCAGATCTTCGCACAGAGCTTCTGCTTCCTCAGTTCCCAGCAATCACAGTTTCAGTCCCGACAACGGAACCATTTGTTGGCACATGGGCAGACCCAGGGTTCAACGCTACAACAACACACCAACAAAACCCTAACTACTGGCCCTTTCGGAAACACCTGTGAATGAGATGAAGTCTCACCCGAGGTAGAGGTAGGGGTGGTCGCAGGACTCCAGTGTCTGCAACCTTAGTTGGGACACAGATATGTGACTGTAACACCTTAACAGGGCACTTAGCAGTTATAGTTCATCAATATGCAGTCTTAGTTTACAGCGCAGTTAAACCCTAATTACAGAGCATTACAGTATTTAACAAGATCTACTATATTCAAGCACTAAGAAATTCCACATAGGCCAGACCTAGTATTCATCCATACTATTAAGCAGATAGCATTAACATATCTATCTACCATTCATCTATATCGAAGCACTAAGAAAATTAACATATAAACGCATCAATACATTGCACAAAGCAGAGCAACACAGCATGTGCGTGGTTCACCCCCACCCTGGGGCTACGTCCACCAACTCTTCGTCTTCTTTATTAGCTTCTTCAATCAGTTACATGCACAGAGCCACGAAAACCCTACTCCACAGAGAACAAGAGATCTGCGCACATCGCTAGATCCTCCTTCCATGGGCTAGGTTACAGCACTAAGCCTCTTCTCAATCTCTTACACTCGCTTGCACTAAGCTCTGCAAGCCTCATACAGTATGCACAAAATCAATCTCCACTCAACACTTAGCACTTTCAATCACATAGATCGAACTACTTCCTACATCGCTCAGCCTTCTATTTATACTTTACAAAAATAGGCCTAAGCATGGGTAAACCGATGGGTCGACATCCCCATACCCATTACATAATCTCGAATCCCAAAAAGGGCCCTAAAAGGGGCCGAGATCCCACGATCTCCATTTCATCTTGCACTCTGCCTTCGACATCCTGTCGAAGTCCCAAAAATAGGTCAAACCTGACCAAGGATCCATGAGGTACCAATCCTCATTTCTTCGTATAATTGTCATGGCCTTGTTAGTCATGCATATAGGAGGGTTGCATAAGATGAACTTGTATAATGGAGCGAGAAAATGCTCGCAAATACTTTGATACTTCATACAATATTTGTGTTCCCAGAGTGTCTTACAGTATATGTGGATTGTAGGTTCAGATGGTATCCAACTCCACCCCATATCAGGGTACCTATGAAATGTGCACATGATGTCCAAGAAGTATGAGGACATATGGAAGATCACAAACGTTCCGTCTTGTGCTTGCTTCACTGCGGAGATAATTGTAGTGAGGTTCTCAGATAGGATCTCGTCCCAATTGAACGAAGTCCCTGCATCTACCCAGTAGTATATTAGAGGCATATATGACAGCGAGAATTGTGTTGCGTCAGATTCCCCATACAATCTACACAACATGGCTACCAAGTACTGGTAGGGTCTTCTCAAGGCACTCGTGGGGTATCCACTTTTAGTTTTGTACTTAAATTGCTTATATACCCTATAACACTTGGGAACAGGTCCTTAGGAGTGTACTCGAATTCGTTGAGGAGTTTGCTATCCATCCTTTTGATCCCCTCTTCAATGTGATAACACTTAGCCAAATTCTCGGGTCTAAATGAAGTTATGGGTTCTTTCCTTGCGTTGCAGACGTATCTGTTGATTACATAAGTGTTCTTCAGAATCCATGAGATAGCATCTGCGCAGAGGAATATTGTTGGGTGCGTTTCTACTTTAAAGATATTGTATTTCTTGATATTCTTAAAAACTTGGAGTTCATTCGGATCTTCAGCTTCAGTGGAGAAATTAGATTTTTTGAACATATAATATATCTCTCCTCATTTCAACATTTCTTCATGCTTCTCTAGCAATCCTGACGTGTCATCATACGTAGCTCTGAGGATTTCTGGCTCTCCTTCCATTTGTTGGGCACTGTCAGAGGACTCGTTCTGGATACCTTTCCTGTTGTTTTCTTTCGAGGTGACATGTTTGAACCTACTAGAAGAGATGAACTTAGTGCATATATTAAGATATAGCATGCAATCTAATGCAACTAAAGAATTTGAAATACGAGAGGAACAATTGGGAATATTGTTGGACAGAGAATCGTCCTCTGAAGATGTTTAGGCGATGGTAGGCATTCTTGAGCCACCTGGTAAAAAATTGGGAAGGAAAGGGTGAAAACTGAGATTTGAAAGGCAAAATCAGAGGTCCAGAGATTAACTCCTCCGATCCAAATCAGAGGAGTTTGTATTAAGTGTTCTGATAGATATGAGAAGTTGCTTGAAAAGGATCTGATCGGTAAGATTAAGAACAACTCCTCCGATGTGCATTAGAGGAGTTAGTTCTAACTGTTCCGATAACCCTTCGGAATATTTGTCACTAAGTGTCTCGAAGGTCGGCGAAGTTAATTGAAACCCCTACGAGCATATTGGAGGAGTTAATAGGAAATCTTGTGACATGATCAAAAGAATTACATTTAAATGGTCTGATTGATGAGCACAAGGTGGGAGGAGTTTCTTGGAACTCTATTGATTACATCGGGGAAGTTACCAAGACCTCTCTCGATCGAAAACTTGCATGGAAAAAGGTTATGTTGGGCTTAGGGATTCAAACATGATTCTCACTCTAAGGAGAATTTGATGGTTTCATTGTTTTCATTAGGGCCGACTAGAAATGTGTTTCCTAGTTTGTATGGGCCGCAAGGTATTTGTTACGGTAATAGTATGAGGGTGAATGGTGTAATGGCATACATTATTTGCAGAGCCGACTGAGGATACGGTAGTGAGGAAAACCAATTTATTGGTGCAATAAGGAAAGAAAAATGAAGTGGAAAGAAAGAAATCAAAAGAAAACCCTAACCCTAACCCTAGCAAACTATGGAAAAGATGCCCTTACCTGGCAAGTTGGCACCACGTGGGTGGGGGTTGACAAGATATAAGCTCGAATAAAATGTCTTGGCACGCTCTAAGTCTTGGAAGCTTCTCTAACCTTATCATCTTTGGTCGGATAACAAAACCTAATTGTTCATCATTTATATATAGTTAAAGATCCTCTTGCACTAAATGTGTGGTTGGTGGGATAATTAAAGTGGGAGGACTTGAGAGGAAGTCCTCTGATGAACATCGAAGGACTTAGTGGAAAGTCCTACGATGTTCATCGGAGGACTTGCATCTAAGTCTTCCGATGACATGGGGGCTTAGGGGGAAAAACCCTCTGATATGAATTAGAGGAGTTAGAACTAAATCCTTTGTTTCATATAGGAGGAGTTTATATTAACTTGTGTGAAGGGAATCGGTGAATGACAGAGGAACTCCTCTTATGTGAATCAGAGGATTTGGAACCAACTCCTCTGATTCACATTGGAAGAGTTAATTTCAAATCATGCGATAAGTGAGTGCTCGACAGAAATGAAGGGAACTCTTCTGATGTGAATCAGAGGAGTTAAATGTAACTCCTCTTATTCACATCGAGGGAGTAAAATCTCACCTTGCCGACTTCTAATAACTTGCCCAAAAACTAGAATTTTCAAGTTCTTTCTTTTGCAGGTGCTTTCTTAGGGTGAACAAGATTTCTCTAAGAGACTTGAGACAAAGAGAGGTAAAAAATCTCTTTCAAACATAAAAATGAGGGGCTCCATTTTCTAAAGAAGATGCAAATAAAGGAAAAAATGGAGGGTTGTTGTGCGTGTCACAACACTTTCTTAGATAGATTATTTCTGATAATACAATCCAACCATGAACAAGCTCTTCTTCACAAGAGAAAAACTGATAATGAAGAAACTATGATACAATAACTTATCTCTTTCTCCTTGTCAAAACCTAGCAAGGTTAGACAATTGCAGCTGCAACACCACACAAAGCTAGCGCACCTCTCCCATAGATAGCACACAAGAGAAACCACCAAGAATAACCAAGAACCCCAGATGTTGCAGTAGTTGTTTCTTCTCCTTGCCTCAAAATTGTGCCTCCTTCTTGAGTGAGATAGTTGAGTGAGTGAGTGAAAAAACGAGCAAGACGTCGCCTTATTTATAGTCGTTAAGTCACCTTATCTGGGGTCGACTTCTCTTCTAGGAAATTCTATTTCCCCTTTATCTTTTCATGTGGGTTGACTTCTCTTCCTGGGAAATCCATTTCCACTTTATTCTTTTCCTATGGGCCGACTTCTCTTCCGAGGTGTTCTTCAATTGTTCAATGGTCTTCATTTGACTTATGGAATCTTCTTCTTCTCTAAGAAAGGTCGTCCAGGAGGGAATACATCTTGTTACTATCTAAACATCAACAGGAAGAATGTAATTGAAGTGGTCATATGACAAACTCAGAGGTTATTTTTGGTCGAAGTATAGGTTATATGTTTATAGTGCCTTTAAAGGTGGGCTTATCTACACTATGATTTGACACTTGAAATATAAAATATAAATATTTTTTTCTTGGAAAAATATGTTTAACTCTAATTATATGAAATCATTTAATTTGGATTGTTATTGAAAAAATTTATAATCATTCAATGCCACGTAATGTTTAAATCCATACATAACTAAACACATTGATGCATATCAATATATAATGTGCATTGATTATCCCAAAAATATTTTTAGATTTAACATTTATTCTTAGCTTGTAAAACATATTTCATAATTTGTATATTTTATCATGCGGGTCTTCTGCTGATAGAAGATGGTTGATATAAGATCAAGGAAAAAAACTTATAGCAACGAACATGAGGGTAACACTTCCCAGAACATGAAAAATTATTTAAAGTTTTAATAAAAATATATATATATATATTTGAATTAATTGTACGTTTAAACGATGTGTATTACTTAACAATGTCATGTAGAACAAAAACTTCAAAAAACTTAATAAGATTGTTTGCAATTTGAACGGAAAAGAACGTAGAAGCTTTGTGGAAATGTTGCAAACGGGGGAATTAAGTGGATCAAAACGTGATGAACATGATGTTTTTCTTTGACATTTTGCTAATAATGTACTTCTTAACAATAATAACTAGCATGTTTCAAACATTCAATTTTACATATGTTAAATGTTTTGCAGGGACCAACAATAAGGGAATAGAAGGCCCTCCCAAGAAGAAAAAAATACAAGGGTTGTAAATTATAATGAATTGCTTCTCAATTCATCTAGAGAGGTGTTGGAAGTTAATGATGCAGGAAAAAACTTTTATAAAACTATGGAGGATATAATGGAAATAATGTATAGACATCTTTTCAATAACAATAAAGATATCAATCCAATGAATAAAAGAATAAGGTTATATTTAAACTACAACAAGTGTTTCCATAGCAATGGTGAAAGAGACCTATGAGACTTGCGATAAAAAAATTGTATGATAACAAAAAATAATCACTTAGAGAGTATTATTGCTAAACATGTTTTCTATAATACGTATATACTAGTCCAAAAAAATTACCAAAACATTATTTCGCTATATTTACTTTCATATAAGTATTAATTGGTTTTCTTTTGTGTTTTTCATTTTTCAAGGAGATTAAGAAATTAAAGCCATTGAATGACATGATATCTAAAGCATGCTAGTAGGGATGTCCAAAAATGTGTACAAAAAAATAATTTAATCATGGGAGAACCTATCTCAACAACAATGTGCATCAAACATATGTAGTCATTGATTTTTTGTTTAATCAAGGAGTGTAATTATGCCATGAAATACTAATTTTCAATTGTTTTGTTGTTGCAAAAAAAAATAAAAAATGGAACCTATTCAACACATAAGATAGGATGACAAAGCAAAAAGGGGTTGATTACAAAATTTTTGAGTACTTGTTTTTTTCTTACTTAACATTTCATATTTGTTATGATGTTTATATTTTAATTAATTTGCGGTTGTCCATGGATGTTTTCGACCAAGTATTAATGTACAAAGAAGAGACATCTAGAATTTTGATTGACATTGGATTCATATGGGTTGTGAGTATATATTGGAGTATCAAGGGTTAATTGAATAATTTGTATGTAGCTATGTTGTTTTGCTTCCCTTATTTTATAATTAATGGAACAAGAGTAAATTTTTAATTATATCTATGCTTCGATGTGACATATAAGACTCGTAGGAAATCAAAGTATGTAGTGGAACCAACAAAAGATATGTTGAGAGATGGCACAAAGAATGGCTTCAAAATAATGTGTATTATTTATGAATCACTTGATGCTATGGTACACTTTTTGATTTATGCAATCATGTATATTATATTATAAATGTAGATATAGTCATTACATTTTATTTCTCTGATTGTAAATGAAACATGAAGACTCCAAACAAAATCAAACTAATAAACAAAGTATTGCAAATAACCCAATTACAATATTTCCTTGCAAGTGATGAAGAAATGAGTCAAGCAATGACAATAGTGAGATGAATGATTATCAATATAATTGAATGTGGACATTTTTTTAATGTGGACATATTGTCCCAATTGGTACGACTATGGGTTACTGATACTTGTAACAATCATCTATAGACATTTTGATTATCGTGGACCTTTATGTTGTCATATTTTATGTTTTCCAAGGAAAAATCGAGTAATTTTATTATATACTACAAAATTACAAAAGTAGATCCTAATAATTATTCCAGTAGGCATTGTTAGCCAACTAATACAAGATTGATCCAATAGTTTCATGCTTTGTACATAAAAGTGATTATGTATATTAAAAAACAAGAGGTGTGATTTTGTCCTTAATTGGGCATTTACAATTCAAAAAGAAAAACACATATTAGTCTAGTTTTGTATGAGTACATCAAAATTGTATAGTCCTCGAGAAAGACACTAGAAAGAAAAATGATTTTACATCAGCTTAAAACCAAGTTTCAAGAAAATATTATGTGGAGTGTTCTTGGAGACTTTTTGTGATTTAATAGGTTCCCTTTTCAAATGTCAGTCTAGCTTTGGAAAGTCGATTAACTTCTTTGTTTATGCAACTATAGACAAGTTCAAAAGTGATGTGAGAGAATGTTGTTATGTTGCACTTGATATATTGAAATAAAGGTTGTAAAGTGAAGTTTTGTAATGTGAATACTCATTTCATCCATTGAATAACCATCAATGAATCCCCATATATTTGTAGGTGGGAAATTCCCTTTTCACGAGCCAAACATAGAATAAACTCGAGGGTCGATAATTCCCCAGTGGAAAAGGATATTTTGTGATCATCTGACATATGTAAAATACCTCCAACCCCTCCCCTAACGAGGTTTCCTCGAGAGGCCCCATCAAAATAAGCCCACAGAATATCCTTGTTTATATTTTCATTGGAGTTAGGAATGGGGGCAAGGGAAGTTGATTGCCAAGGGAATGATGGAAGAAATGTCTACAGACAAACAAATTTTATTGATTAAGGAAAAGAACGTACATGAATAATGCAAGAGCTTACAATCTTGGCATTGCTCTCACATGAGAAGAAGACATATTATCACATAATCAAGTGACTATGACAATTGCCCATGTATAATAAATGAAGATTCCAACAAATATCTAATTTATTGATTCTAAGAAACAACTCTTTTCTAGATGCATTATATACTCTAACAATATCCATTCTAGAAAATCCTAAGTATAATAAAATAATAATAGATTAAGTACTTTTAGGATCATAATATCTAATATTCCCCCCTCTGATCCAAAATTACATTAGAACAAATACCAAGTTCTGCTTTGAACATACTAAATTTTATCCTGCCAAGTGGTTTTGTGAAAATATCTGAGATCTGGTCTTCTGAAGGACAGTATATGGGTTTGATGATGCCCTTTGCAATGAGTGTCTTGATGTAATGATACTTTGTGTTGACATGTTTTATTTTGGAATGGAAAACAAGATTTTTAGCAATTTTAATGGTCGACTGAATGTCAATCAACAATGAAGTAGCTTTTGTTTGAGAAATTCCCAAATACTCTAAAACTCTTTGTAAAGATACAATCTCATTGTTGCTTCCCGTGCAAAAATATATTATTCTTCTACTAAAGAATTTTCCACTGCAGTCTACTTCTTGCAACTCCAATAAATTGTCGTTGATCCCATATTCATCAAAATTTACATCGGAATATCCAACAAGTACAAAATTTGTATTCTTTTTGTATTAAATACCATAATATTTTGTACCTTGAATATATCTAAGAACCGTTTTTGTTGCATTCCAGTGGATTTCCCTTGGTTCCTGCATATATCAACTTCTAGTCAACTATCTATAACTAGTGTTGTTTACTAATTCCCCCCCTTTAAATTTTGAAAGTTTTAGGTTTTGTTCCAATGAGGTGAGAATGGACTTGCAATCTATCATTCCAAACATTTTTAGTAGTTTAAATACGTACTTGCATTGACTAATGAAAATGTTGTTTGGATGTTGGAATACTTCAACTCCGATGTAGTAGTGAAGTAATGTTGGATTTGTCATCTTGAATCCAGCCTGTAATTCTTGTTTACCTGTAAAATATGATCATTGTAGTTCCCAATAATGATCAAGTCATCCCCATACATTACTAAAATCACCATATTTTTATCCTGTAGGCGCACATACAAGGTATCATCATATTCACTTCATTGAAATCCAACTTTGCAAAGGTAATCATCCATTTTAGCATACCAAGCTTTGGGATCTTGTTTCAATCCATATAATGATTTGAACAACTTACAAACTTTTTGTTCCGACCCTTTGAGCTCAAAACCTGGAGGTTCACTCATATAGACTTCTTCATGCTTATCTCCATGGAGGAAGGCACTTTTAACATCCATCTGATGTATTTTCCATCCTTTTTGAGTTGACAAAGCAATTACCATACTAATTGTGTTCCACTTTGTCGTAGGTGCAAAAGTTTCTTCATACACAATCCCTTCTTGTTGTGTAAAACCCTTGGCTACAGGTCTTACTTTATATTTGTCTATCATTTTGTTTAGCTTTTACTTGATTCTATAAACCCATTTGCATCTGATGGGTTTGAAATCTTTAGGACAATCAACAAGTTTTCAAGTATTATTTTCCATCAATAATTTATATTCATCAATCATTGTTTTTTTCCATTCTTCACGCTTAACTGCCTCTTTGAAAGTTGAGGTTTCAGTAACATCATTTGTTACTAAGGAAAAAAATTCTTCTTCCCTAGTTGAAATTCGTGTGCATATTTTGTTTTGTTCATCGAGCCTGACATCCTTTAAAAGTAGAATAGCCCACTTGGGTAATTGATGTTGACTAGATTATGGATCTGAATTATCACCATTATTAAAAATAGGATTGATAAAAGCGTAAACTCTTTGTTCTTCTGAAGTATCTTAAGGTGAAGTTTCATTATCAGACAAACTGTTTGATGAAGATTTAGGCAAACTTTTTGATGAAGATTTAGGAAAACCAAAACTATGAATCAAAGCTAAGAATCCCTTTCTGTTTCAAATCCTAAGGACTACTCAATGACTATTGACTAACTACCAAATTATTCCTCAATTATTACTACCCCCTCATGAAGAGAGACCACTCTCTTTTATACATGAGAGCCTTGAAGATAAGATAACCATCTCATAATTACAGATCCACTATTCTCTCAACAATTTTCCCATTATTACAAAATATAATCCCTTCAAATCCTCACACATTATCTCTCATATATCTTGGATAAGATATGTTATCCATTCCCCGTGATCTTCTCCTTGGAATAGGCTTGAATTATCTCCTCAAATCTTGAAATGGTGGAGGAAGTATTCGAGAAGTCTTTTTTAATTAATCCTTCACATATTCCTACACATTACAAAGCTCACACATTTTTTAGATATATATGAAAACATGTCGATTTTCTAACATTTAATCACAAATTCCCTTTTAATACTAAAATGAATAAAGTGGAGAATAATAAGATGAAACCCCAAGTATATTTATGAAATGATATCGTGAAAGGATAATGGGGCAATGAAATGTGAAGAATGATGAAGGGAAAGGTGGATGAAAATATGACATTTCTGAGCCCCAACAATCATCAATAGGGAAAACAAATTATTTTTGAATGTAGGTACATACCAAACATTCAAGATAATTTTCTCTCCAATTCCAAGGAGAGAAACTTCCACAGTGTTGATGATTAAAATTGTCAATGAAGTTTTGCCCGCAAAGTGTTGCTAAAGCCTATTATTATAAAAAAACTAAATAATACTAGTAGGTGGGACCCCCTTGAACTATCGAAGATCAAATATGTTCACTTTTGATGTTGTGATGATATGCGACATGACTTACATGGTTGATGACATATTGTTGTTATTCGTTATGATTTGAGCTTATGACGTGTTGATTCCAGATGTTACTATAGCCTATGCTATTTTGTTCTTATCGCACCTACACAACAAGCATGTTAGTGAAATTGCATGAAGGATAATTTTGAGAGAAGCAAAAAATACTATAACAAATGGGATCTAATTCGGAAATTTTACTATACTACATGCATGAAAGAATTAACAATTATTGTTAAAGCCTAGCTAACAAGTAAGTGGTTATGCAATTGTGATTGGGTTATGGTTAAAACGCATATGATATGGAATGTTGGTGGCGCATTTGGCAAGGTGATAATGTTGTTGGTTATGTGAATGGTTGAATTATATGGGACTTGAAATATGTTATGGCATAAGTCGTGCTATTGGTTTTTAATGTGGTGGGGGTTTCGATACATGGTTTGATTAATGGCTAATGTGTTGGCATGTACTAATGAATTAATGCATTGTAGGTGGAGGTGATGTGCATTTACTGCACGTCACCTTTACTCCTTCTGTTAGCCACCACCCTAGTCAGGCTATTGTTCGATCTTGTTGTTGTGGTTATGCTTTGGATTTTTAGTAGGGAAGAACCTCTCGGCCAGCTCTTGTTTTAAGGAATTCGATTACAAGTATGTTCCTTTTTTTGGCCATTCATGACTTTGCTCTGGTTATGAAATGATATTGGCTCAGGTGTATTGGTTTATGCTTTCCTAAGTGTTGCAACTGTGCGGAATTGTGTCCTTGATTTGTGGTTCTTCCTGCAACAATATTGAATTCGTATAAGTTATGGATCACCCTAGGTGGTAGCTCTCTGTTATTCTTGTTGGTTTAAGTGGAGGGTTTTTGTTTGGTATTGAGTGGAAAGCTATCTTCACGCATTGTTATTAAATCTAGTCTTTGGCTTTTTGGGTTTAATGGTTAAGGGCATCCCGCATCACTGTGTTTTCTTCACTTCAACATTGGTTGGTTTTACGACTAAGGGTCACGAAGTGGGTTTTACTCGGCCCTGTATTCACATCCATGTTGTGATTGTTTGATCAAAGAGCATGAGAGTTATACCCTGTATGTGTTAAGTAACCATTGTCGGGCCAAACTAGAGCTTTACCTTTCGGTTACGGCTCCCCTGTCATGGATTGGTACCCGTCCATGAATGAGTTGTGGTCTTTCTTGTGTATGCACCGTGCCCTCGGAGTTTCCACCATTACAAGGAATGGCTCTGCTCTCCTTGTGTTGGCTATGGAACAAATCTTAGCCTCCAGTCTAAAGATTGGTAGAGAAGACCAACCTAGCCTGTTGGTTTTACGACTTGGTTATGGTTGAATGGTGGTATAATTGACAACTTTTGAGCACAGGCTCACCCAGTTGGTCATGTGAAAGTCGGGTTAGTTGGTCTACAATCATTGGCTCTGTTATAACAATGGTAAACCAAACATTACCAATTACACTTTCAAAGTATACAGTCACCCTCCTTATGTAATAACTCGGTGTCGTTTAAAGAAGAAAGCCTTTGCCCCAATTCGAATCAATGTGTGGGTAGGCGACGTAAATTGATTTTACGACAGTGGTAAATTTGTTTGGTTGATACACAGTCACTGGCATTGGCACTAATGATTATCTGGATGATAGTCGGCATTGGTTACAAATGCTTGATGTTGCTCGCGCATGTCGTGTTGTGTGTATGGTGTTTTGCAAAATGAAATGATGGGCGTGGTAACTATGGTTTTATTTGGGGCTGAATGACTATTGGACTGGATGACTGTAGAGAGTATATCCATTGCACCCTTATGCTTGTTTGATTGTATGAGCCTGAGTTTGCACAACATATTCCATCATGGTGTGACTAAATTGAAGCAATGTTATATTAAATCGATGGCTCAACACGAGATGTTGAGTTATTACCATGACTCTGTGTTTGTTTTTGTTAAAGTGGAATTGTTGCATCACGAGGTTTTGTTGGCTGCGCATTGTGTATAACATAGAGGGATTGATTTCTCACAGTCAGAGATACTCACAGAGTTTTAAACATGTTTATTTATTGCAATCGATCACTTGTTAAAGCATGCATGTTATTGATGACAGTCGTGTTGGATGGGTGGCCCAACTTTTAAGTCACATCGAATTGTTTTTTTTTACAGTGGCAAAACTACATTGCTTGGGAAAATTACCCTGTGCATAACTTGTGTCTAAATGGTGGTTGTTGGTTGTATGATTAATTGTCATTTTGGGCATGGCGATTTGGTCTTGATTATTTTGCTTACTGCCTATACATGTTTAATGAATATCATTGCATTTAAATGATAGGCCTGATTGCAGTGATAGTGACTTCATTGTTAATTTGAAACATGACTTTTGAAGTATTATTGTGGATTGAAGAAATGCATGGGCAGTGGTATATTTTGATAGTTTGCAGTTTGGAAATGGGTATTGTTCTTAAATTGTTATAAGATGCAAGTATGTGAATGAAGGGAACATAATCTCTTACAAATTGTGTCGAATACATATTGTCTTGTGATGGCACTGTGTTAGATATTTGATTATGAATAGTGAACTAGTTAAATGCACAGAAATTATTATTTGGTCAAATGATTGATGGTTGATGGATCTCCTTTTGCAGAATGTGTTATGGATCACTAAATTAATTTCATGAACAATAATCGTTCTTCTTCCCTTCCATTATTTCACTTTCTGCTAATTACAAACCCCGTCACCTCCCATATTCATTTTTTCACTCCATGTTCTGAGATTGATTACAGTCAAGGGAATTTATGTGTTAAAGAAGATGAAGGTGGCAGTGTCTTGTGTGGATTGCAGTGAGGTTTTATTGGTTTTCTTTACAGTTGATTGTTGTTGTCATTGACCAGTGGCCATGTCTTTTCCCCCTCATTATATCATATTTTCGCTCAATACAACCCCCTCACATATCCCAGAACCCCTTTTCACCCCCTACTCATTGATTAACGGTGAAACAATTTGTATGGATTAGATTGCATGAGTCTGATATATTGTTGAGCCAAATTTGTTTCAAATTTTTAAAGAGTTGTCATGTATGGTTATTTAAAAGACTATTTGCTAATTGATCACGCATGCAGGATGAGTTTTTTCAGTCAAGGTAGCCATGGCCGAGGAAACAGAGGTAGAGGTAATTGGAACCAAGACCCAAGAAGGCCTCGGTTCTCCGTACATTTTGACGTTGATTTGCAAGAGCTTGGCCAATTGTTTCATGTTGGATTCTTCAATTGGATTGGGCAGGGAATAGTCCAACCTAGGCCTGAAAGGCCTCCTTTCGAAGCCCTGCAAGCACCTGGTATCCCTGTGCCTCCTCATGTCTCATTACAACCCAAGGTCCTTGAAAATGATGGATGGGAGGAGATTGTCCACCCGAAAGTCTCCCAACATCGTGGCTAGCCCAACTTGTCTTTGCCTCCTCCTCCGTCAGTTAACCCCATTACCCAAGCTGCCTGTGATCACTCACCAGTGCAATCCTCCGATGCTAGCAAGAGATTGAAAACTGAGGCCCACCATGCCCTTGATAAAGGAAAATCCATTGTTTCCCCCTCCTCATCGTCCAATGGCTCTGACAAATCCGTGTCTTCTCGGATGCATTTGAGGGACAATTGTTCCCACATGATCAGTGAAATTAGGCCTAAAGGCTCTACACAGCCAAAGGCAAATTCAGGAAAATCAAGAGGTGACAACAGCAATAAAAGAAGGGTTGCATCACAGACTGGGAAATATGGTTTTTTAGTTTATTATATCTATTGTTTTATGACAGTTGAATTCGGGGATCTTTGGACAGCATGTTTATTTTGGATATATGAGTATTATTTTTTAAATAATTTCAAATTTCATGAGTTCAAATTGCCCAAGAGTGAATATGTTGATGGGAGGCACAAGGACGTGTGTTTTGCTTAACTAATGGTTATGTTATGATTGCTATGATTGTTATTAACTAAAGGGAGTCACAAGGGGCCCACCTACTAGTTATTATTT
Source organism: Picea engelmannii (assembly GCA_009831015.1). Taxonomy (NCBI): domain Eukaryota; kingdom Viridiplantae; phylum Streptophyta; class Pinopsida; order Pinales; family Pinaceae; genus Picea; species Picea engelmannii. The sequence continues at coordinate 486,033 of ML790846.1, forward strand.
ATTTATGACCCTTATTACAATTATTACTCTTCCCCCTAACTAAAGTTAGTTGAGTCTTTTAATTAACTTAACTAATGAATTGGTTCAACTTCCTCAACCAATTCTAATTTGTTAAAAGCAAAAGGAAAGGGAGGAACAAGGGGAGGATAGAAGCAAAAGCATGCTAAGGTTTGCTCTTTGAGTTATGTTGAGATAGTTCAATTTTCATTCATTCATATATTCATCAAAGCCTAATTCTCTTTTGTGATAGCAGGGTCTTATTGTAGACAACAATATTCAGGGTTGAATCAAATCATTCAGACACTTGTTTTTCAAAGGTGTTGATCTATCTTTGATAGTCTGTGTAGACTTGTCTGTTTGTGAATTAATTTTCATGACTAATAAAGGCTATTGTGCAGAGTCAAGTGGGCAGCAATCTGTGGCAAGTTGATCCAACTTTTAGAGTTCAGTTTTGGTTTTCTATCAGAGGTCCTTTTGTATGTTCCATCGGGGATGTCTAAGTTTGACTTTGGTCCAAGATTTTTGTATGAGATTTTGTAAAGAAAATGACTCTTTGGTGAATTGGAATGAAATAAAGGATTGTTTTATGTCTCATCTGTCTTGATTATAATCTTGGCATCTTTACTTTTGTTCTTACACTTATTTCAGCAATTGTTATATTCAGAAAATTACATAAAAAGTGAATTTCCAATAAGCTTTTTGTTGATAAAAGACTAGCCTAAGCACTCGTGATTTATACTTGTGAGTTAGGATGTTATTTTTTGTTGGCTATAAACATAGGGTGATATTCCCATCTACTTTTCTTTAGCCATGTAAAGTCTGAAAATGCTTGAGTAAGATCATTTCATATCTTTTCCTGAACACACAGTACCTTATTCACAAGGTGTGCATGTGTGTGTTTGTTGTATCATCAACCAAGATTATTGAATTTAATTTGCATCTATGAAATGTCCAAAAGAAATCTCTTTGGAAAGTCATGTGTTGAGTAGCCCTTGTTTCTAGTATCCACACATCCTCATACTCGCTTCTATAAGCATAATTGGAGACCAACAAAGTGTTTGATTCTAAGTGTTCAAGCATGGTGAATACATATTAAGAATCATCATCCTCTTGATCATGGACATTAACAGATTGTGTTGAAGTTGAGTGTTGCTTGAACTTCGATATTTTATCTATTGGAGTTCGACAATTTTCTGCATAATGACCAACTTTGTTGCAACCTCTGCATATGACTTGACTTAAGTCTCTGCCTCTGCCATATTGATTACTACGGTTTGGAGGTCTTTATGATTGACTTCTTCTGAAGTTGTTTGATCCTTGTTGAAAATTATTGTTTCCTCGTCCTTGACTACTTCATCTTCCTTGACTTAGTCCACGCCCTTGTCTTATATATGTTGACTAATTTTGATTACTTCTTCCTATGTTATTCATCTGAGTTCCTATTCCTCTTGAATTTTCAATTGAAGGTTTACTAGTACTTGCTTTTGTAAAGAAGACGTCTTCTTCAACTTGTTTCTTCTTTCCAAATGTTTTATCATGTTGAGCTAACAATTCACTCAACTAATCAAAGTTATCTTCTCTAACTTTCCTGTCAACGGTAAAGTCTCCAAAAATGTTTATAAGAGGATGCAAATCATGCAATTAAGATAGTTGACAACAAACTATCATCTACATCAATAAATCATGCCTTAGCTATATCATGTCTCATGTTTAAAGTTTGGAAATATACTCAAGTACATCTCCACCTTCGGTAAATTTTTGTTGAAGTGGCTTTAATTGAATATCAACCCATTTTGTTTCCGATTGAGTGTCAAACAAATCTTTGAAAGTCTTCCATGCAAACCATGCATCTCATGCATTTTCAATGTGAATAAACATCTCTTCATTTACATAGGATTTAATTAATGCTAAAGCCTATTTATACTTAAGTTCTTATATAGCTAATGGTCCTGCATCGATGGGTTTATTGGGTTTTACATCACCACTATATATATCCTTCCATAATTCATTGTAAATTAAAGTACTTTCCATATGTTGCTTCCATGCTTTGTAATTCTTGGAGCCTTTGAAGGGTTTTACATCACCACTACATATATCCTTCCATAATTCATTGTAAATTAAAGTACTTTCCATATGTTGTTTCCATGCTTTGTAATTCTTGGAGCCTTCGAATTTATGAGACTCCGAAAATAAATTTACAAGTTTGGAAATTGTGAATGCTTTGCTTGAAGAGAAATTTATACACCAGAAAGCAAGAAATAAATCATGCACCATGAAAAGAAAGAACCATGAACACACCACACAATGCACCAGAAAAAAGGACTATAGCAGCTTGGCCTTGAGCTTGATTGAGCTTTGTAATTGGATCTAATCAAGATAGAAGTGAACCAACGAATGAGGCGAATTGAAAGCACTGATCAAGATAGAAGTGAACCAACGAATGAGGCGAATTGAAAGCACTGAGTAGCGATGGAGCTACTTTTCAGCGCTAGGGTGTCCAGGTGGTGGGTTTTCTTCAACACTGGTAGCTACTAAACTGTGTGAAGATGGAGGTGAGCTTAAAAATAATAATAATTAATACCTTGACTTGAAGATGAATCTGTGGCTCATATAATTATACAGTTCTTATCAATGAACAATGGGCGATGCTAAGATGTTTTTTGAATCCTTTTGCAGATTTTAGTTATTAACATTTCAGCTACGTTGGACGCCAACACAAATAGCAATCCTGAAGAGAATTTGCCTCCGAGAGAAATGATGGGGGTACTTCGTCCCACCTCTACTAAAAATCTCAGTTCAATAAAAAATCTCAAGCGTAATGAGGAAATATCCGAAGATCTCAATTCCTCGAACTGTTGGTAATCTTGTGAATCTACAGATCTAAGATTTGAATCATACTCTACTAAAAAAACTCAGTTGAATAAAAAATCTCAAATGTAATGAGGAAATATCTAAAGATCTCAATTCCTGAAACTATTGGTAATTTTGCAAATCTACAGATGTAAGATTTGAATCATACAATAGATATGTAGATTTTAACAATATTATGGAGCAAAAACAAAATTCAATTTTATTTTCCTTATTAAAAACTTTTAACAACGGACATACCAATCAAACTTTGATCAATGCCACAAAGTTTTCAGTTTTCCAAAGCCTTCTTCATTTGGAATCTCCTTTACACCAACTGCATCAAAGTGCTATGATACCATAATGATGGCATAAGTGTCATCATACACAAATTTTATTAATTAAATAAAAGAAATTACATGAATAATGCAAGAGCTTACAATCTCAACATTGATTTAGCATGAGAAGAAGAGAGGTTTAAATAAGCTCAGCTTACTAATTACCTTAACTAATTTTGTTATGGACATTTTATCACATAATCAAGTGAGTATGACAAGTGTCCATATAAAATAAATGAAGATTCTAACAATTTCCTAATTTATTGATTCTAAAAAATGACTCTTTTCTAGACTTATTATCTACTCTAACTATATTCATTCTAGAAAATCCTAAGTATAGTAAAATAATATTAGACTAAGTACTTTTAGGATCATAATATCCAATAGGAAAAGCAAAGAGTATATTCAGACTTTGCATGGCACATTGAAGAGGGATAACATCTTTATCTTCAGACAACATAGAGTTTATGGCTAACCAAACTCCCCATGCAACAATGAGAGGGAGTGCTTTGAAATATGGTGTCTCGCTATTTGAGCTCCATCTTTAAAGAGCCTTATCTATTAAATCATCATTCTAGGCATTTTTTCAGTCCGGTGACTCTATCTAATTCCATCCATACCTCTTTTGTGTAAGTATAGGACAAAATCAAGTTAGAGTTTGTTTTTGAGTCAACCTTACACAAATAACATCTTCTAGGCCCTTCAAAACTTATCTTTTTGAGTATATCCCAAGTGATATCTTTGTTGTTCAAAAGGAGCTACATTAATAGTTTTGCTTTTGTTGGGTTTTGAACTTCCATAACTTTTTCCACCACCAAACCTGTGGCATTTCATTGTCCCCCTGAGCTAGTGGTTTATACCCAATTTTCATCTCGTACTTTCCTGTGGGATTTGAGAACCAAACAAATTGTTCATCTTCCTTACTTAAAGTAACAAAGGATCTTCAAAGGTTTTGACTATAGGTCTCCAAGTACTTGCATCTTCTTCTCTCAGGCTAATCTCCCTCCATGATAACTAGTGTTGATACCATGTGTCTCTATTTCCTTGGGCAATTTGTTTTAGAGTTTGGTAGCCCTTGCTTTTAATCTCTTGGGTCAAATGGTCAAGAATTTTATGAGCTTGTTTGCATCTAATCCATGGATCTAAGTCAAACAATATTTTTTCTCTCCTTCCAATCTTCTAGACCAACTAGTTTCCAATCAAGTGGAAAGTTGAAAGAATGGATTTCCAGATGACTGATGCATTATTTTTGGGGGGACTTTCGAATCCAATCCTCAATTAATTCATGTTGAATATATTTGGCCTTTGTAACTTGATCACAAATATCAGTGACTTGGATGAGCCTCCATACATTCTTGTTTGCAAAGACCTTTGAGAACAAAAAAATATTCTTTAGCCCCCATCCACCCAAGGATTTTGGGACAACAAGCCTTTTCCAAGAGGTTGGCACCAAATTTTTCTTTCTGGCTTCCCTAGACCAAAGAAATCTAAAGCAAACTTGTCTTATTTGGTCTATAATGCCTTTTGGGATCCCTTCTAGAGACAACCAATAAATAGGGATGGCTTCAAGGACTGCTTTGACCATAACCAATCTACATCCTTGAGACAACCAATGATTATACTAGATGTTTAGTTTATTCTCCAGCCATAGTCAATCCTCTTTCTTATATTGATTGGATTTCAAGTGAAAACCTAAATATTTTAGCCCTGTGTCAATGTTCCCTACCCAGTAGGGGAAGAGCTAAAGATTTTGGTTCTTCTCGGGATTTGAGAATCCCCATAACATAATCTAGGATTTCAATATGTTAATTTTCATTCCCATTGCCTTATAGAAGAGATCCATAATCTATTGAACTTTTTCAATCATATTTCTTGAACCTTCACAAAAGATTAGTATATCATCAACAAAAGAAGATGAGTGACATTACAAGATTGGCCCATATGTATATCTTTTAAGCTTCCATTTGCATAGGGTGCATTTAGAGATTTGTTGAGACCCTCAACTACCAAAAGGACGAGCATGGGTTACAAGGGGCATCCTAGTCTAATCCCTCTTTCAGATTTGAAGAAAGGAGATGCAACTCCATTAAGAAGGATGGCAAAGGAGGTCGAGCTTATACAACTTAGAACCCAAGTGACAAATGCATGGTAGAAACCCCAATGTATGAGAATGACCCAAATATATAGCCAACTCACCTCATCGAAAGCCTTAGATAGGTCAACCTTTAGCATTAGAGATTTTTAGTTCATGGTATTGATTGTATGAATCCCTTCTTATGCCACACCCATAGCTTCATGGATTTATCTTCCTTCCAAAGAATTGAATTGCTCTAGGGAAATTTGTCTCAAGAGAATGCCTTTCAGCCTACGAGCAATAATTTTGGAATTTATTTTGTAGATGTTACATAAAGAAATGGGTCTGAAATTCTCGAATTTTGTAGGATTGTCTGACTTTGGAATTTAAGGCAATGAAAGTTGAGTTAAAGTATGCCAATGTTTGACCCCTGGAGTGAGAGAACTCAACCACTTTTAGAATATATTCTTCAATGAAGTCGTAACAACCCTGAAATAATTCAATAGGGAGACTATCATGTCCAGGGATTTTATCCTTTTGGAAACTCTATAAAGTTTGAAGGAGTTCTTCCTTATTGACTTTGGCCATTAAGCTCTGGTTGTCCTCCTAACTTAAAAAGTTGGGGAAATAGCTTGATATTTTTATGATTGTTGCAATAGTATCTCTAGGTTCCTTTTTTTAAATATCATTCAAGTAATTCACTCCTTTGGCTACCATTTTAGGAAAACCGGATACCCTAGAACCATCATCCTTATCAATCCCCCAGACTGTATTGATGTTTTTTTTCTCTGAAAATTTGCATAATGATGAAAAAAATTAGTGTTTTCATCTCCAACATACAACTAGACTTCCCTACTTTTAATTCTCCATTCCTTTTATTTGTCCATGAATATTTTCCTCCTCTTATCCTCTAGAAGCTTGATTTCATTTTTTTGTTCATTAGTATGGAATCCATGATCGTCTTTGTTATAATAGAACTCCAATTGATATTCAATTTCCACAATTAGTCTCTCATCCTTCTTACTCTTTTCCCAATATCACTTGATGGCTACTTGTTTTCCTCATTTCGATTTTTTTCGAAACTAGGTGGGGGCAGATTCGAGGGAGGAATCATTGAAGGGTTTCCAAATCTCCTTGATTTTTTCTAGGAAATTTTCATCTCTTAACCAATACGGGTTTAGCTTGAAAGGGATGGGAGGCTTCCCTTGGATGGAATCCCATTCAAAAAGTAATGGAATGTGATCCAAATCTCCACCGGTGGAGAACCATTGATGGAATTGTAGGGATTCTTTGAGGAATGCTTCTAAAACTAAGAAGCAATCCATTTGTTTTGCAACATGGACCTTGCTTGTTCTCAAGTTTCTCCAGGTTGGCAAGAGTTTTGTAGGCATGATTTCCAATATGCTTTCAATCTCTAGCTTATTTTGTGCAATCTCTAGAGCACAAAATAAAAATATAAACTGACCTTGTCGGCTTACAAGCAAGTAATACTACATACCAAGTCATAAAGGCAAAACTCCAACTACATTTCTACAATGACGGCTATAGATCGGAAAGTAAAGTATCATGCTGGGATATTATTTTTCCATCTACATGTTCTTTTACAAACAAATAATCCTCAAGAAAAGTAAAGGCAACTTTAGACAGTTGATCAACAATAGCATTGAACTCTTTGAAAATATGTGCATAAGCCACTCATAGGAAAGTAGCATAAAGAGATCTCAGACTTTGCCCAAGAACATCAAGAGCCATGTTGGAAAGCCAAATCTGGTTGTTCATCCAACCAACAGTAAGCTTGGAGTCCCCAAACACTTGTAATTTTCGAACTTCCCTTCTCCCTGCCCATTTGAGTAAGGTAAGAAGAGCCTGAAGTTCTCCTTGATTATTGGTACCCGCGCAAATGTTTGTGTGCCCAGTGAAGTAATGTCGATTAGAAATATGAAGAACATATCCAATTCCACACTTTCCCTCCTAGCACACCCCATAAAAAAAACCCAAGCCATTTACTTGTTGATCAAACATTCTCCAGACACCAGGTCCTTTTTCTGCTTCTGATGAGGCTTTTAGCAAGATAGCAAAGCCAATGATTGTTGAGAAATTTTAACAGTGGGCATAACTTATCCCTCAAAAACTCATGCATTCCACACTAACCATATACCCAACAAGACAAGAATGGGTGGTACTCGATATGCCTTGAGAGTTGGAGATACGAAGAATTCCCTACAAAATGAGGTTTCAATATCCTTGTCCTGAAGATGAGGCAATCCCAGGGCTTGTTCCAACTCATTCCAAACCTGAATAGTGTAGAGGTAGTGTAAGAATAAATGGGTATTATTTTATGTGGAATGTGTACATAAATAGAAATAACCAAGCATGTGCTTCCTTTTGGATTGAAGGCGGTCACAAGTAGGAGCTCAACCCTTGAGAACTAACCAGAAAAAGAGAATGTTTTTTGGGGGGCAGTGATTTTCCAAAGCTTTGAATACCAGCACTTACCTTCATGCTCATCACTACATTTCAAGGATGAGTAACCCAACTTTGTCGTATAGATCACTCAAATCCTTATATATCCAGACCAATTCATCCTCACTACATGAGATATGGATGTGAGCCTTTTGTAATTCTCGAATAAACACAGGCCAATGCCACTACCATCCATTCTCTCAACATAGGTTGTCCACAGAAATCTAATCATGTCTCCAGATAGTTGAGTGATAGGGGTCTCCATTGCGATCAAGTGTACAACGACCTTCTTCTTGGAGATGTCTAATTAGATCATCGATGAGGAAAACATCGTTATCACATCCCACAATAGCATCGATACCCACACGTACTTTAGTGCCCTATCGCACCCTCCATGCAATATACTTGCTAATAATGGGAAAATCAAGTGTTAAGGCATGCCACTAGTTCAAGACATTACTAGTAGGTTTTTGTCTTTTATTGATCCAGTCCAAGATTGAGTCTGGTGAGATATTCTTGTCCACTAAAATACGTCTCCACAGACTATCGAGAGATATGAACACCCATAATGACTTGGAAGCAAGGGCACTCCCAAATAGAACTAAGTCATTTATGCTCCATCATCCTTAGCTTTTGGGAAGAGACAAATTTTTCCATGAAACTAGATGCAATCCCAAGTAGTCCAAAGGTGGTAAAAACACATCTTATGGATGTTGGTGAGAATGCCCTTCGAGATATCGGAAAGTAGATGCCAATATATTGGCATCACTTCTAGTATTGATTTGATGAGTGTTCATTGACCACATGTGATATATCAATTACACCAAAAGTTTATCCTCTTTTCCACACAAGAGATCGACTACTTCCAATTTGAAATACCATAACAATTAGGTTTAAGATGAAAACCAAGATATTTTACGTCCTCCTCCAGATCATGCCCACCGAAATAAAATAATTCTTGAAGGATTGGCCTCTCTTCCACCACTGTCTCCGGAAAAAATATGGCAGACTGGTTGATGTTAATAGACATACATATTGCATCGCAGAAAAGTTTCAAAAGCATTTTTACATACATGCCTTCTGATTCTTCACACAATCAAAATATAATCACTTCGTCGACAAATAATAGATGGGTTAAACATTCATATCTACCAATTCGTAAACCATGTAGCCGATTTTGTCTTCTTGCCTCAACCAAAGCACGATTGAGACCATCTGCAGAAGAAGGAAGAGGTACGACGACAAAGGGGATCCCTCCCAAAGGACACGACTTGCCCTAAAAAATGGAGAACCTAGACACTTAATAAGGACAGTGAAGGAGACCATAGAAACACACACCATGATCCATTTTACCATGGGAAGCTTGAACCCAATGTTTAAGAGCACCAATTGAAGGTAGAGCCATGAAACTCTAACATAGGCTTTCAACATATCTATCTTAAGACTGAGACTGCTTGCTTTTACATTTTATAGTATGTAGTCCCTCCTAGGCCGAACCAATGGATTTGTGAATTAAACGATCATTGAGAAAACCAAATTGTTAAGGAGTGATAACCTTCGAGAGAAGAGGTTTAATTACAACTGATGTAATTTAACAATGATTTTATATAGGTTTTTACATAAAGAGATGGGCCAAAAGTCTTCAAAAGAGGACGACTGATATTTTTTTGGATCGCTACAATGAAAGTAGAGTTAATTCTATAAGGAATATTACATGAGGTACAAACTTCTTCCACCACTTGAAGCAATTCATCCCCAATAATGTCAAAAAATCCTCGTAGAAATTTGTCGTCCAACCATTTGGACCAAGGCTTTTGTCGTTTTTAAATGACAAGATGATTGCATGGAGTTCCTCCTTGGTAATTGTTATCACACGAACTTGAACTTATTGAGCTAAATATTGAAAGATAAAGTGCAACCCTGTGTAACTAAGAGGGAAGGCCACTGTCACCTCACCAACACTCTTTCACTTCACGCCATCTCTTCTTTGGCTCAAGGGGGTTTCCTTGGATTAAGATTGCTAGGACTTTAGGCAAGGAAGCTCAAGATGATGTAAAGAGTGAGACCAAGCTTTATATTTTTTGGTAAGAATTAGGATATAGAAGAAAGCGGTTGCAGGTCTGAAGGTCAATGTCTTTTCATTAGGCATATGGAGTCAATGTAGTGCTTTAAAGGATTAGTTAGACAATCAAGAAGAATGAAGCTTTGAACCCTAATGTGCAAACCCTTACGGACCTTAGTTGTCATTTTCCTACTTCTAAGATGTTTAATTCAAGGATCAAAAGGACTAAATCAAAACCCTAAGGTGCAAAACCTTGTGGACCCTAGGTATTTGAATTTAGCTAAAGACTAACCCTAAGGTGCAAACCCGTATGGACCTTAGGACTAGGTCTCTAAATGCTTCACAAATTTGGACAAATAAAATAAAGGGAGGGAAAGAAACCCTTATGTTTCCCACCTAGGGTTTTATAAAGTTACATGCAACAAAATAGCAATTATTACATCATTCCATGAACAAACATCTCAATTTGAAGAAGAACACTGATGTATCCAAGTTGCTATGCAAGAAAACCCTAGCATCAATATTCACCCATCCAAAAAATGAAAAGCATCCACAAGATCAATATTCCAAAAAATGCACCCAAGTACAACACGAGATGTTTGAACAAAATTTCAGAAATTCCAGACCTCTCAAGGGAAAAATCCCTCAAGTTTTGATGATGAAACTGAGTCAAGTGCCTCTCTATTTATAGGGGAAAGGCTCAACTTCCTCTTAAATTAAAATAATATTTCTCTAAGCTAAAATCCATTATTCTAGACTATGGAGGGGTAAAATACCCTCTTCAACAATTAATTAATCAAAATAATACACAACTTTGGGCTTCTAGGCCACATGTGCAATAACTAAGGGTCTAAAGCCCTCCTTAGGTAACCCATCTCCCCAAATGGAGGGAAAGTGAGGGATTTGGTGCAACATCTAGCCTCCAAAGGCCCTTCAATGTTGAACTCTTACACAAGTATAGACACCAATATATTCTAAGCTTTCTCTAAACGTGGTCTTGAAGCCCCAAACACCATACTCTACCTCTAGTGGCCCTCCAAGTTCAGAGGTCGACTCAAATCATATTTTTTTTAAACATGGGTCGACCCTGCCTCAAAATTAATTTAATGACCTTCAAAGGTCGACCTTGCTCCATTATTTCACGAAACCAACACACTTTTTCCCCAACATAGGTTGACCATGACTCAAGTATTCATCTTAGGTCGGTTCAACCATTTTTAATAAGCTTGCTCCTATATATACATATCATGTGTGATTATTTCTCTTAAAATGAGGGTGCATATCTCTCCATTTTCTCTGCAAATCGGTGTTGAATAGTTGCTTCAGGTCGAGAATGGTTCTAACACTACCCCTCATGCTTATTAACTCCATGGAACAAATTTTACTCCTCCCGGGATCAACATCTATCCACGGATTGCTACATGTCATCAATTAATTCAACATTGTCCTCACAACGGCCATAGAATCCCCCTTCCTTTTGTTGTTTCCAACACCTATAAGACTTTAGATTCCCATTTTCATTGAAGTTGTTGTTCAGGCCAAAGTTTCCATGTGCACCAGCCTTTACATATGATCTATTGTCATTTCTCTATGTACTTGCACATTCAAATATAGGTCATATATATTTATATATAATCCCTAATGCATCTCCTTCGTATTTTGATAGCTCTAAAGTAGTGATACATCAGGTCTAACAATCCCAAACCCCCAAACCATTGTCATGGCTGTTGAAGTAGGTCGCTTTGACGACATTAATTCTATGTGAAATTTAGGAAAAACTTCCATTTTTTCATCTATTGTTTGAAGGTGAGACAACCCACAAGTTTGTGACATCTATATGTCCAAAATCCTTCTTGAAATAGATCCTATGTATCTTGACAACTGCCAAAGTTTAAACTGTCATGATAACCAAATATGCATGCTAGTTTTCCTCCCTCGTTTTTAACTCATCCCTCAGAACATTCCTGGCCTAAAATGCATAGAACAAATCCTCCTTCATTATATAAATTGGTTCACAGAGACTCCATCTCCCAATTTATATTTTAAAATAATGGTTGATGATTTTCATCATTGGCACACTATGTAGCAAAGCAACAACAATGCCATCAAGCATCACAAGTGAAGCCATGTCTTCCATCTTCCTGAGAACAACTTTGACTTTATGCCTTTATTGTTTTATATTCTCCAATAATAAATTGAGCTCTGGCAATGATAGTAGCAATTAATACTTCCCATCATTCTTTAAATCCTTCTCTTTTGTCTTGGGGTGGAACACTTTAAAAATGCCACCAACTATAATCGATTGAGGTTTGTTTCCAATAGCCAATGTTTTTCGTATTGAACTTCTTGCAACTTCATCAGGGTCATCAATTCTTATTGTTTTAGGAACCCAAAACATCCATCAGGCTTACCCTCAGACTATGGAATGTCCCTTGAATGTTTTCATGAGGTTGTAGATCCATATCTACTAACACTGCTCTAGGAAGGACAACTTGAAAATCCCCAGTTGCAGGCTATAGAAGTGTTGAGAATGGCACATTCTAGGTCCCTCCTCCCCAACCTGTAGGACTCACCCAGTATGGAGTTAGGATCTGCAAACATTGTATATTTCAGTTGTCCACTTTCAATATCCTAATATGAATGGTTACAAAGTTAACCTCTTTGACACATTTCCAAAATGCTTCCAGCCAAGATGTTGTTTCTAAACTTGACAAACATCGTTTCTCTTAACACAATGACAGACATGGTATACATCTCAGAGGTACTCATGATAACATTGATGTGTTAGAGGTGTTGCCCACCATTTCTTTCACATTTCCACATGCAAAGATGGTGGGTAACATATGGCTCCAACTTGGGGACAAGTGTCATTCTCAGGGGCACTTGAGAACCTGAGGATCTCACCGTTTCTTCAATATGCTAAAGTGAAATCTACAATCCAATTTAGCCACTTCAAACTTTCATCTATACAGTGTCCCTTACCTTTGTGCTTTTGTACGATGCAAAACAATGATATGTCTAAATTTATGTGTTGGTAAGCCACTTTCTCCCTTAAAGATTGGCCAAAAATGGGGTTGGTTACCTACACACCAAGGATATCTTCTAGTATACAAAAATATTGATCCTAGCTATCCAGGAATATATGTACCCAAGACTGAAAAAGGTTGTATAAGTCCTAGTTAAAACCTATTCTGACTTCTGCAACCAGCTTCAAAAGTTCTTCCCCCTTTGTTATTAGCCTCCAAATCTATCTTCTATCGTTGCCTTTGAATATATCACATTGTGTGGGCTTTGGTACAAAACAGATGCATTCAATTTGTGTGTTCATCCAGGCAAAACCCTTGCTCTGTAGTTTGATGTGAGGCCAACTACTATGGCTATCCGAGTGTGCATGTTGTTGTTCAAGTATTACGACCTCACTCTCCACGAGACTCGACTTGCTATGATTTGTGTTAAGGGCTGTAATGATATCACATTTATCTTCACCATTTATAGTATCAGAGATAGAAAAGGACCAAAAGGCTCAAGAATGCCTTCATACCTAGAAATCCTTCTTTCCTAGTCATCATAATGATATGCACAACTCCCAGTTTTAAGAGAATGGGCGAAAAAAATTGTATTTGCATTTGAGGGTTGCTTGTCCTTGGATACATCAACATGACTACCTTCATTATCAACATTTTTCCAACTTGCTCATTGCTTTTTTTCCACAGTCTTCATCCCTTTCAAAAAGAGAATAGTACCCTTAAAAATATCCTCATCCTTGGACAACAATCAATGTTGGTGTGAAGCTAGGTGCTTCATTTTCTGCTATTGCTTTTAGGACCATGAAACAAATCAGTGCAAAATTCATAAATCGACAGGGCATCAAACTTTCCTTCATACCTCCCTTCGGTTCTTATACAGACAACAAATTTTGATAGGTCTTCATGCACAAGCTTTGGGTGGGAATCTTCTTCTAGAACAGAGGATGTATCATTGCAATTTGGAGAGATACTTTGTAATGTCTCGAGGCTATCTTTAAGACGAGTGTTGTTATTTTATTCATTGTCGAGATCATCATCAGATTGCATCATTTTCATGAGAAAAGGAGTATCTTTCTTGATCAATCATTCCTTGCTTTCATTATTACAATTGAATTCCTGTAAAACTGTGAGAAGATCAAGTTCAAACTTCTTCTCTTCTTGGTGGTCATCATCAAATTTTGGTGGTCCTTCAAAGCACAATACATATGACTTGCCTCCTTTTTGCTCAAAGAACAAATCCAATTGAGTGTGCATATCATAGTTGTTGTTGAATTGTTCTACTAGCTCCTTTTGGGCAGTGAATACATTTTTGTTGTCAAAGATGCCTCCTTCTAAAACCTTATCATCGTCTTTTGTGGGGCAGCCAATAAAATCACCCAAATGATACCACTTTTAGAAAAATCGATATATCTGATATCAACAAAACTTTGTGAAATGATGTAATTTTTAAAGTGGTCTTTATTTGTACAACCACACTATTGTTGGTTTCAAATTCTGGGCCCATAACTTCACAATTCTCCTTTATGGTTGCTCCAACTAAATTGTGAAAAAGGCCTAAAAGAGCCTCTATTTTTTTATGCTCATAGGATTCCTTTGTCACTGTCTACGACTTGTATCCTCATCCAAAGCATCCTTGAAACATGTTATTTGATGTGGAATAATAACATTGTCATTTACGAGGTGGTCAAAATGGTTTTCTTCTTCCTCACTTGCTTCACCACTATCACAACAAGATTCTTGAGGGAAATCATGGAATCTTCCTTGTATCAAGTATGTGGCATTCCTCTCCTCGGAAACACACTTGTCATATTCAAGAGAGCCAAGAAGGTCTTCCTCCTGCATGGTTGCCAACAAGTCCTGATGCGTATCTTCAAAATTCTGGGATGCTAGCCTCATGTGCTTGAGAAATTCTTCAATAAGAACTGCAACAGAAGGTATACTCCTTGGTTTATAAGAATGTACTAGCCAATCCCTTTGTGCTCCCAGGGAGACAACAAAAACCTTCATCATCACATCTTCATGTTCAATTTTGGTCTTTCTAAGATGCTTTAAAACATGTGATATTGTTATGACCCAAGGGGGGCATATATATGGCTAAATGTATATGATATGACCCCAAAGGGGGGCATGTATGGGCCTAAATGTACATGTAATGTGTAAATACATATGTAATAGGGTCAGCTTGGTGATAAAGGGGCCTCATGTGTAAGTGTGAATAACTATATATAAGAGATCATGTATTCATTATTGGGTGAGGGGAATTGTGAAGTATGAATGGTATTTGGTTATTTGGAGGGGGTTCCCCTATTATTTAAGGAGTTATTGTGTAAATTATCTATCTTGGAGTTGTGCTCCACGTTGACATTATGTACATGGTGTGTACTTATTTTATTTTATGATATTTATAATCATTCAGTTCATTACATTTGGTATCATAGCACTGATCTTAGGGTTTTGCTTCCTCAATAAAGTCATTTTAGAATTTTCACTAAAACTTTTTCTCGAAGCCACTTTAGAAGGAAAAACCTAGAGGATATTGAGAAGACTTATCATAGTACCAGTGGTACAAATTTTAGCTTCTGTGTTGTTGTACTTTCGGAGTTACACTCTGTGGAAGATAGGGTATCTGACTAGTCCTATTGACTAGTCTCAAACAAGTGTTCTGGGTAAAATAGCCATAAATTCTTCATAGAGGATCCAAATTGGGTGAGACTAATTGCATTGAATAGTGGACTGGCTTTAGTATTTCTGGTACAATTTCCAGAATTTAATATCAATTATTGTCCGTGGGTCATGCTGTACAAGTGCGCTCTCCTAGAAAGGTCAAAAATCAGCAAGGTGTAGGGAAGTTACCATAACTTCCACTTGGCACATCCAATTTTGGTCAAACCTGTGGCATTGTAAAGAAGAAATTTCATAGTTCTATAGGTCAGAATTTCATACTCAAAAGGGACGAAATTGCAGAGATATATCATAAGGAAGGTTGGTTAGGAGGACAGACTCCAAATCAGGGTTTCCAAGGTATGTTGACTTAAAACTATCATAATTTTTTATTGGAATGTCCGATTGAGCTGATTCAAAATCCATTGGAAACATAAAATATATAATATTATATTGGAACAAGGATTATAACTATTCGAGACATTTATCCTTAATATACTGAGGTTGGAAGTCAATTATTGGGGTTAGACCTTAATTAAGAATCAATGACAATACCTAACTTTAGTGGAGATGAAGATAAAGATGAAATCAATCCCATGGAATGGTTGAGGATGGTAAAGGAATATTGTATGAGGATCGGTGTAAGTCCTTGTGGGACATCTTTTTCTTTTTTGGGTGGAGCTCATAAGTGATGGAGAAGCCTTGATAAAGATACTAGACTCCACTCCACATAGGAAGAATTTGAAAAAATATTCTCATATAAATGGATTAGGGGTACAAAAATGGAGGAAATGTATAGAAATCAAGATGAATTAAAAGAAGCAAAGGAAGATATTAAGAAGAAGCGTTAGGATCTATCTAAGATAATACCCCCTAATGAATCACGCATTAAGGAGGTTAAGAACCTAAAACAAGAAAAGACTAACAAAGGCAAGTGGGAAAAAGATGAATCAAGGGAAGATTTGAAAAAGAAAGATGAAGAGATATGTTGATTACGAAGCCATAATAAAAAAATATTGGATGAGGTTAAGAGATTGAAAGAAGAAAAGAATAAATGTCAAAATAAAGAAGAAAGAAGGATCTTGGATGAAGAATCTACCAAAATACTGCAAGAGGAAATTGGCAAGAAGGTTGAGTAATCCTTAAATATGGATGAGGTAAAGTCAGAAATGCAAGCCAGAATTGAAGAAGGACCTCAGAATTTGATAGATGGGGTCACCTTGCAGCTTCAAAAGGAGAAAGAGGACAAGATTCAAGAAGGTCAACAGAAGATACTTGAAGAAGTTGAACTCCATCTAGAGGATGCACATGCCAAATATGATGGTATTATCTCCAAGGCTAGAGTAATCAAGAACCAAGAAAAGTTGACCGAGGATGGCATTGTCTCTGAAATGAAGATAGATAAAATGCATGTGAAGAGTGAAGAAAAATCGTCAAATGTGAAACAATATCAACACCGTCATTACCAAGAAACATTTCAAGAAAGACAAGAAGGATGATATCAACATTATGAAGGAAGAAGATGGAATACTTGTCAATATTCATGGAACAAGGCATCACCAAACTACTCTTCAACAAGTTATTATCAGAGACCAACAACCACTACAAATTGGAGAATTTTCAACAAAAATACATGGAATCAAAGGAAACAAAATTATGCAACAACTAGACACCAAGGATTAAGACCGAAAATAATTGATTTTGGATGGATAGATCATCAACAATGGAATGAAGAAAGCAGGAACATAAGAAAATCATATTACTTGGTTGCATCACATGTGAAGCCTTTAAATGCAAAGCTTTGAGGACAAATCTTTTTGAAGGAGGGTACTATGTTATGACCCGGGGGGGGCATATATATGGCTAGATGTAAATGATATGATCCCAAGGGGGGGAATATATGGGCCTAAATGTACATGTAATGTGTAAATACATATGTAATAGGGTCGGCCTAGTGATAAAGGGGCCTCGTGTGCAAGTGTGAATAGCTATATATAAGAGATCATGCATTCATTATGGGAGGTGAATTGTGAAGTATCAATGGTATTTGGTTATTTGGAGGGGGTTCCCCTATTCTTTAAGGAGTTATTGTGTAACTTATCTATCTTGGAGTTGTGCTCCACGTTGACATTTTGTACATGGTGTGTACTTATGTTATTTTATGATATTTTGAGCATTTGGATCATTATAGAGATGGCCAATGATTGGTCACCATCAAATATAGGGAAATCCTCCCACCATTATGGTTGACATCGATTAGGATACCCAAGGATATCCTTGACATCAAAAGCCTTGTACACTTCATGAAATGACCATGGATCCATCCTCCACCATGTGAAAATTTCAACATGAGAGCTTGATAGTAAATGAAATTCCCGTACCTTATCACAGTGGAGTCACCAAGGTGACTAGTGGACGCCTTCACAATGGTGCTTGTCACACTGTACACACACAAAGTCTTCAAAATCTATAAAGAACAAGGTCTTTGTTCTTCCAATGGAGTCACCGATAAAATATATTTAATTTTGAAAAACTCCTCCAATATCGTCTTAGGGGAAAATGGACTCTATCCTCGGCAAAGATGCAATAATGTTATCACACGAACTTGCACTTATTGAGATAAAGTCAAAAATCTCAAGTGCAACCCTGCGTAACAGAGTGGGAAGGCCACTCTCACCTCACCAACCCTCCTTCACTTCAAGCTAGCTCTCTTCTGGCTCAAGGGGCTTTCGCTGGATCAACATTGTTATGGCTTTGGGCAAGGAAGCTCAAGATGATGTGGAGAGTGAGTCCATGATTTATAGTTTTTGGTAAGATTTAGGATATAGAAGAAAGTGGTTGGAGGTCTGAAGGTCAGTGTCTTTTCATTCGACATATGGAGTCAATGTAACACTTTGAAGGATCAATTAGACAATCAAGAAGAATGAAGCTTTGAACCCTAAGGTGCAAACCATTATGGACCTTAGGATCAAAACCTACAAGAAAACAATCCCTAAGGTGCAAACCATTATGGACCTTAGGTGTTGTTTTCCTTCTTCTAGGATGTTTAATTCAAGGATCAAAAGGATTAAATCAAAACCCTAAGGTGCAAACCGTTATGGACCCTAGGTCTTTGAATTTAGCTAGAGACTAACCCTAAGGTGAAAGTCGTTATGACCTTAGGACTAGTTCTCTAAGTGCTTCAAAAATTTCAACAAATAAAAGTGGGGAGGGAAAGAAACCCTTATGTTTCCCTCCTAGGGTTTTACAAAGTATCATGCAACAAAACAACAATTATTACATTATACCATGAATAAACATCTCAACTTGAAGAAAAGCAGTTATGTATCCAAGTCATTGTGTAAGAAAACCCTAGCTTCAACATTCACCCATCCAAAAAATGAAAAGAATTCACCAGATCAATCTTCCCAAAAATGCACCCAAGTACAACACAAGATGCTCAAACAAAATTTCAGAAATTTTAGAACCCTCAAGGGAAAAATCCCTAAAGTTGTGATGAAGAAAACGAGTGAAGTGCCTCTCTCTTTATAGGGGAAAGGCTCAACTTCCTCTTACATTAAAATAACATTTATCTAAGCTAAAATCTCGTATTATAGCCTATGAAGGGGTAAAAGACCCTCTTCAACAATTAATTAATCAAAATAATACTAAACTTTGGTCTTCTAGGCCACATGTACAATAAATAAGGGGGGAAATCCCTCCTTAGGTGACCCATGCCCATGATTAAAGGGAAATTCAGGGCTTTGGTGCAACATCCAACCTCTAAAGGCCATTCAACACTCAACTCTTCCACAAGTAAAGCCATCAATATCTTCTAAGCTATCTCCAGACATGGTCTTAAAGCCCCAAATGCCATACCCTACCTCCAGTGGCCCTCCAAGTTCAAAGGTTTCCTTTATACCTCCATTTTGTCCTTGTCAAGACAACAAATTTTGATAGGTCTTCATGCGCGAGATTTGGGCGTGAATCATCTTCCATAATAGAGGATGTATCATTGCAATTTGGAGCGATACTATGTAAAGTCGTGAGGATATCTTTAAGACCAGAGCTACCATTTTCTTCATTGCCTAGATCATCTTCATATTTCATTATTCTCATGCGAAAAGGAGTATATTTCTTGATCAATCATTCTATGCTTTCATTATTACAATTGAATTCTTATAAAACTATGAGAAGGTCAAGTTAAAACTTCTTCTCCTCCTGGTGGTCATCATCAAATTTTGGTGGTCCATCAAAGCACAATACATATGAATTGCCTCCTTTTTGCTCAAAGAATGAGTCCAGGTCAATGTGCATATCAGAGCTATTGTTCTATTGGCTCCTTTTGGGTATTGAACATGTTTTTCTTGTCAAATATGCCTCCTTCTAAAACCTTATCATCGTTCCTTGTGAGGCATTCAACAAAATCACCCAAATGATACCCACTTTCATAAAAAATTGTTATATCTGATATCAAAAGAACTTTGTGAATTGATGTAATTTTCAAAGTGGTCTATATTTGTATAGCCAACACTACTATCGGTTTCAATTTTTGAGAACAAAACTTCACAATTCTCCTTTAGGGTTGCTTCAACTGAATTATGAAAATGGCCTAAAAGAGCCTCTCTTTTTTGTTGCTCATAAGATTCCTTTGTCATTGCTTTGCTATGTCTTGTATCCTCATCTAGAGCATCCTCAAAACTTGTTGGTTGACGTGGAATAATAACACTGTCATTTTTTAGGGGATCAAAAGGGTTTTCTTCTTCCTCGCATGCTTCACCCCTATCAGAACCAGATTCTTGAGGGAAATCATGGAATTGTCCTTGTTGTGGGTCTCTGGCATTCCTCTCCTCAACAACACACTTGTCATCTTCAAGAGATCCAAGAAGGTCTTTCTCCTGCAGGGCTGCCAACAGGTCCTGATGCGTATCTTCAAAAATTTGGGGTTTTGGTCTCTCGTGCTTGATGAATTCTACAATAAGAACTACAACAAAAGGTATACTCCTTGGTTTGCAAGAATGTACCAGCCAATCCCTGTATCTTCATCATCACATCTTCATGTTCCACTTTGGTCTTTCTAAGATGCTTTAAAACCTTTACCACATGTGAGATGGCCAATGATCGATCACCATCAAAACTAGGGCAATCCTCCCACCATTTTGGTTGTCATCGATTAGGATACCTAGGGATATCCTTGACATCAAAAGCCTTGTACACTTCATGAAATGACCATGGAGCCATCCTCCACCATGTGCAAATTTCAACATGACAACTTAATGGCAAATGAAATTCTCATCCCTTATCACAGTGGAGTCGCCAAGGTGAGCAATAGATGCCTTCACAGTGGTGTTTATCTCACCCTACATGCCCAAAGCCTTCAAAATATGTAAAGAACAAGGTCTTTGTTCTTCCAATGGAGTTGTCATGCAAATATCTTCAAATTTAAAAAACTCCTCCAATATCGTCTTCCAGGAAAATGGACTTTATCCTCGACAATGATGCTAAAATGTTAACACACGAACTTGTACTTATTGAGCTAAAGTATGAAATCTCAAGTGAAACCCTGCATAACTGAGAGGGAAGGCCATTGTTACCTCACCGAGCCTCTTTCACTTTAGGCCAGCTCTGTTCTAGATCAAGGGGGTTTCTGTGGATGAAGATTGCTAGGATTTTGGGAAATGAAGCTCAAGATGATGTGGACAGTGAGTCCAAGCTTTATAGTTTTTGGTAAGCTTTAAGATATAAAATAAAGTGGTTGGAGGTCTGAAGGTCAGTGTCTTTTCATTTGGCATATGGATTCAATGTATCGCTTTGAAGGATCAATTAGATAATCAAGAAGAATGCAGCTTTGAACCCTAAGGTGCAAACCATTATGGACCTTAGGATCAAAACCTACAAGGAAACAATCCCTAAGGTGCAAACCGATATGGACCTTAGGTGTCTTTTCCTTCTTCTAGGACGTCTAATTCAAGGATCAAAAGGAATAAATCAAAACCATGAGGTACAAAACCCTTATGGACCCTAGGTCATTGAATTTAGCTAGAGACTAACCCTAAGGTGCAAACCCTTGTGGACCTTAGGAATAGGTCTCTAAATGGTTTAGAAATTTGGATAAAATAAAGCGGGGAGGGAAAGAAACCCTTATGTTTCCCTCCTAGGGTTTTACAAAGTAACATGCAACAAAACAACAATTATTACATTATACCATGAAGAAACATCTCAACTTGAAGAAGAACACTTATGTATCCAAGTTGCTATGCAAGAAACCCTAGCTTCAACATTCACCCATCCAAAAAATGAAAAGCATCCACAAGATTAATCTTCCCAAACATGCGCCCAAGTACAACACAAGATGCTTGAACAAAATTTCAGACATCTCAAGGGAAAAATTCCTCAAGTTGTGGTGATGAAAATGAGTGAAGTGCCTCTCTATTTATAGGGGAAAGGCTCAACTTCCTCTTACATTACAATAATATTTCTCTAAGATAAAATCCTTTATTCTATCCTATGGAGGAGTAGAATACCCTCTTCAACAATTAATTAATCAAAATAATACAAAACTTTGGGCTTATAGGTGACATGTGCAATAATTGAGGGGCAAAAGCCCTCCTTAGGTGACCCATCTCCTCAAATAAAGGGAAAGTGAGGGATTTGGTGCAACATACAACCTCCAAATTCCCTTCAACGTTGAACTCTTCCACAAGTAAAGCCACCAAGATCTTCTAAGCTTTCTCCAAACATGGTCTTGAAGCCCCAAATGCCACACCGTGCCTCTAGTGGCCCTCCAAGTTCAAAGGTCGACTCATATCATATTTTTTTAAAACGTGGGTTGGTTCTGCCTCAAAATTAATTTAATGACCTTTAAAGGTTGGCCCTACTCCATTATTTCACGAAACCAACTCATTTTTCCCCCAATATAGGTTGGCCATGATTCAAGTCTTCAACTTAGGTTGGCTCAACCATTTTCAATAAGCTTGTTGATATACATATATACATATCGTGTGTGATTATTTCTCCTAAAGTGAGGGCGCATATCTCTCCATTTACTCTGCAACTTGGTGCTAGACAATTGCTTCATGTTTGGAATGGCTTTAATGTTGCCCCTCGGGCTTATTAACTCCATGCAACATATTTTAATCCTCCTAGGATCAACATGTGTCCACATACTGCTACATGCCACCAATTAACAAAACATTGTCCTCACAACAACAAAATAAAACCCCCTCCTTTTGTTGTTGCTAGCACCTCTAAGACTTTAGTTTCCTATGAAGCTGTTGTTCAGGCCAAAGTTTCCATGTGCACCAACTTTTACATATGATCTGCTGTCAAATCTTTCTCAGCTTGCACATTCAAATATAGATCATATATAATTATATATAAGCTCTAAGGCGTGTCCTTCGTATTTTGACATCTCTAAAGTAGTGATAGATCAGATATAATGACCCCAAACCATTGTCTTGGATGTTGAAGTAAGTTTCTTTGGCAACATTAATTCTATGTGAAATTTAGGACAGACTTCCATTCTTTCATATATTGTTTGAAGGTGATACAACACACAAGTTTGTGACATCCAGTTGTCCAAAATGCTTCTTGAAATATATCCTGTGTATCTTGACAACTGCCAAAGTTTAAATAGTCATGATAACTAAACTTACATACTAGTTTTCGTCCCTCTTTTTTAACTCATCCCTTAGAACATTCATGGCCTAAAATGCTCAGAACAAATCCTCCTTTGTTGTATCAATTGGTTCACAAAGACTCCAACTCTCGATCTATATTTTAAAAGAATGGTTGATGAAAAGACTTTTCATCAATGACATATTATGTAGCAAAGCAACAACAATGCCATCGAGCATCACAAGCGAAGCCATGTCTTCCATCTTCCCAAGAGCAACTTCAACTTTCTGCCCTTGTTGTTTCATATTCTCCAATAATAAATCGATCTATTGAAATGACAATAAAAATTAATACTTCCCATCATTTTTCAAATCCTTCTCTTTTGTCTCAGGGTGGAACGCTTTAAAAATGCCACCACCTGTAATAAATTCAAGTTTGTTTCCAATACCCAATGTTGTTCATATTGAAATTCTTCCATCTTCATCAGGGTCATCAATTCTTATTATTTTAGGAACCCAAAACATCCATCAGACTTATCCTCAGACTGTGGAATGTCCCTTGAATGTTTTCCTAAGATTGCAGATCTAGAGCTACAAGCATTGCTCTAGGAAGGACAACTTGACAATCCACATGGAGTTAAGATCTGCAAACATTGTATCTTTCAGCTGTCCACTTTCAATATCCTAATATGAATGGTTACAAAATTATCCTCTTTTACACATTTCTAAAATGCTTTCAACCAAGGTGTTGTTTCTAAACTTGACAAACATCCTTTCTTTGAACACAATGGTAGACATGGTCTGCACCTCGGAGGTACTCAGGATAAAATTGATGTGTCAGAGTTGTTTCCCACCATTTCTTTCACATTTCCACATGCCAAAATGGTGGGTAACAATAACCTTGCGAAAGTGCACATATGCATCCTCCTTAGAAATTAGCAGTGGGAACTTGGCAATCAACTTGAGCACTTCACCCATCTTGACATGCACGGGCTCCTTAAAGAGATTTGAAAATGATCGACCCCTAAGGCCATCAAATCATTGAAACCCTGAACCATTCCCCCATTTGAATTCTACAACTCCCATACTGTGTTGTAATTTCAACGATAATTTGGATACTTTTGAAAGTATTTAGTGTTATGATCCTCGACTGCTAGCCACAATGCTCGTCTTTTTAAGTGTCATGTTTTTTCTCTTTCCAGTAGAATATTGTTGTTTCGAGCTTCAAAATTTCGACAATTCTCTTGATCCCCCGAGGTCCAATGATCTACATGTTGCTTTTGTTATAAAAGAAAAAGTGAATCTTCAATATTTTGAAGATCCTTTTCCATTTCCTCGCTTCGATTTCTAGCCCAAATTCTTACTTTATCTTTTATCTCTCAGAGAGTTGAGTCAAACTGATGGCTAGCTATTGTGGAACTATTGGCTTGGTAAGGATTCCAATGGTCTCAATTTAGGTTCTTAAAATCCTCATCTTCAACCCAAGTGGGGTTATATTTAAAAGGTGAGCTCGACTTTTTCAGAGCCAAAGCTAGTTCTAATAGAATTGGAAAATGATCTGAGCATTTTAATTTGCCAACCCACATATATTAATTCCCAATCTCTTGTAGGAGAGAATGGTGGGCTAATAAATGGTCAAGCCTCTTATAGACTCCCTCATCGCATGAGCGATTGTTGCTCCATGTCAGACTGAGAATTAGTGGCTTGAGGTTGACCAATCCCGATGCTTCAAACTTGTTTTGAAAGAAAGGGGTCAATTTGTCTTCGGGTGGATTCATGCCCCATATTTTATCCTTATTCAAAGTGAAATTTAAGTCTCCACCGCAAATCAAATTACCATTTTGAAAGATGTTGAGAGCAAAGAAGCGATTCCAAAAATATCCCTGCTCCTTATATGGACCGTAAATGCTGACGAATAAGATCACTCAATCTAATTCCTTGCAATATAACTCAGAGATTAAGCCTGAAAAGAAAGCATAGAAATTGTTAAGAGAGCGATTTGAAGAGAACCTTGTAATAATCCCCCCCGACGAGCCAATTGAATCCAATCCCAAGAACTCCTAACCTAGAGGTAATTTTTGCAGCTTGGGAATAATGATATCACAACCATACATCATTTCTTAGATAAAGACAACATCCGACCTTTCGACCTCCATAAGACTCTTAAGAGAAATATTTTTAACCCTCCCTACGAGGCCACACATATTGGCTGAAAGGAGGTTCATGTATTACCAACTTTCAGGGCTTGTCTTGCTCTAAGGACCCCAAACACCAAATGTTGTCTACCCTTAGAAACCTCTCTAAAATCTTTTTTTTAGCATGTTTTAGAGCATATTTACATCCCACCTTGGTCTGGCATAACTCTTTGGAGTTATCAAAACCCATACCTCCTGAAGGATCCCAGACCAAGTGGGACGTCCTCAGACAAAGTAGGTAAGGTTCTTGACTTAAGAAAGATGAAAGATAGATTGAGGAGTAAATTTTAGCTTTCTCCTAAACATTTGAGTGCGGGACATCATCATCTTTTTTCCAAATCAACAGCATAAATATCATAGTCTCTTTGCTCAGAAGGAAAGGAGGTCAACAAAGGCCTCGAGGTAGACCTCAAATCTTATCCTTTTCCCGGAGAAAGCATATTATTAGCCAGTGAACCAGAGGCATAAGTAATTGGTGAAAGTGGGATAGTGTGTAACTTACTCGAGTTAGGAAGCGACTCCATAGTCTTGTTCCAAATATCATTTAGCTGGTTCCACCGAGAGGCAAAGATTTCCAAATCATCCCTCAAAAGATCCATAGATGAGCACTTCTCCATAGCATCAGGGCAATCCTTTGCCATCCTGATTGATCTCTCCAACAAGTAATTCACCCACTAGAGCCTTGTAGACATGATACACTCTACTATTGAGTGTAATCCCATGAATTGGACAGGGAGAGGGAGATGAAAGAATGTGATTCGCAACCATGGTTTTAGAGCCTTTCGATTGGGCAATTACTCCTGACGATCCCAACTCATGGAATTTCTTGACAAATTTAAGTTTATAATCTGCGAACATGTGGCCTACCAAATGACAGTGAGAGCACTAAAATGACACATTTAAATAATCCAAGGGTTGTTTAAATAATCCAAGGGTTGTGTATACTTCATATCCCTTATAACCAAGTCAATTGATTCTAATAAACCTTGTCGTGGGTCGAGTTCCACCAAAATCTAGGCCACCGACCGAATCTTGTTGCTCTTGTAACCATCATCTGCCATAATGAAGGTGCCCAATGAATTTCCAATGGCCTTCGACCCCACATCATACCAAAATTCAATAGGTAGGTTTGGGAGCTTGATCCATGTCGAGATGTTGTTTGATGCCTCCTCCCGCACATCAAATAGGGGGTGCCACAATTTGGCACAGAATAATTTACGATTCCAATAACATCAGTTAGAAAGTATGAAACCCACATCCTCCCTTGATCAGAAAACACATCCAATCCACCCTCGAGGGAGTAAATGAAAATTTGGAATGTAACCCAAGCTTGATGCCTAGTTGTTTTCCACCTAAGCTTCCATCGAGTGGAGCGACATACGGAGCTCACAAAACTTGCCAACGATAACACGAGCCTCCAGTTCTTAGACCTGACTTACTTGCAGATCCTCACTCACCACCATAGCAACACCTCGAACTTGATTTTTAACTACTGTCTGTCACTTCTTAACCGGCTCTGCGCGGGACTTAGTCTTCCCACCAATGCATAGATTGTTTAAGTCAAGCTTATCCCCTATAAATATAGAGCTTGTAATTGCACCAATGAGTTGTGAAATCGACGCATATCCAGTATGGCCTTCCTGGGTAGGATTAACATTGACAGGGGATTTACCAGGCCCTTCAATATGATCATCGTCCACCAACCTCGCCACTCCCCGAGAAGCATCGGGTTGAATGCCCGATCCATGAGCTCGTGCTAGCACATTAATTTCCAGAGGATCTTGTTCATGCAAATTAACTTCTGACTAACATAGTCCGATCTTAGCCGAACAGGTCTCACATTCCAAAGAACCCAAACCCACCTCCAGAGTGTGCAATCCTATGGATTCAATACTGAAGACACGTGGGCCCTTGACAACCAGATCGACGAATATCAATTCTTTGGGAAATGTATCCTTGGAATAGTTTACAAGTGTGAAGTATCCATTCATACCTCTTATCCCCGCATGAAGGAATAGGACATAAGAATATTCCTAGTCCAAACCCCTACAAGGTGACAAAACCCTCGTGCGAAAACCTTTGAGCCCCACCCCCAAGCATTTTAACTTTATTATAAATAATAAATATTCTATATTTTCATGATGATGATGTTTACTATCCTTTAATACTAACAAGGTCTATCAAATAAATAAAGGGAATCAACTGAAATATTCTTCAAAATGTCATTTATATAATTGAACATGGTGGAAATGGAAGTACCAAACTCATTATGTTTTTCATGAACTAGGAGGTAATGAATTGTAACTGTGTTATACAATGGGGTAAAGTTACATATTATATTGTTAAGGGCAAACTATGCCTCGTATAAAGTACATAAATCTATTTTATTTTTAACATGATTGACCAAGTAATGTCATGTTTTACTATACATTATTTAAAAATATATATTATTATTATTAACAAATTTGAACATTAATTATTGCAAAAGCATTGTGTTCCACAATGCTCTACAATGGTAGACAATAATGATATCCATTGATAAAATGCCATATCCTCATTTATGTATGAATTTGATCACTTCATCAACAAATTTATTGACAAGCAATGTACGATGAACCATTGCCTAGAATGTCTTATCAATTTGATATCCAATGATACATCTTGCTACTTCTAGTAACCATACACACAAGTCCCTGATATCATCAATACCCTTTTACCCTATAATCTAGATGTTGTACAATGTGAAAGTTTTCAAGAACTTGTTTCAACAAACAAAACCCAAGACCTTCATCCAATTGTT
Source organism: Picea engelmannii (assembly GCA_009831015.1). Classification (NCBI taxonomy): domain Eukaryota; kingdom Viridiplantae; phylum Streptophyta; class Pinopsida; order Pinales; family Pinaceae; genus Picea; species Picea engelmannii. The sequence continues at coordinate 514,094 of ML790846.1, forward strand.
GTGATGCAAAAGACATAGGTAACCAATGATGGGTGGCTAGGATTTACTCTAGTGTAATCAAGAAGGATTAAGTCGAAATTGATTTTATATTTTGCAAAGATCAAGCCAAAACTTAATATGACTGAAATGAGATTGTTTGACATTTTGATAAATGGTCAAATACTTTCTAAAGTCATTATTTTGATGCACAATTATTTCACTCAAAGAGCGAGCATTCCAATTAGAAGAGACACGATACTTAGACTTGGAACTCGTAATGGTCACTAATTCAACCTATGGTCATATAATCAACATTTTTTAGAATTACTTGCTCTTTGACATAAACTCAATAACATTTTCATAAGATAGCGAGTACCATTTACTCATGAAGCTCCTCATATTAAAGTTATTGATTAAACCTAACCAAGTATTAACTAAGTTGTAGTTGAAGATCTCGAGGCTATGAAAAGGAGGTTTGACATAAAAAATTGGATTTCTAACCCTTTTCATTTGATTCAATGGAAAAAATTGCATGGGTTAACAACTCTTTAGGCGTAAGAATTTCACAAATGTAAGTTGAATTCTTTGATTTGGTTATAGTCCACTCCTTATCACTAAAATTGTGAAACTAATGAAACTTATAGGCAAAATTATAACCACTGACAATAATCCTTATGTTGATAGCAATTTGTCACGAAGGAATATTATAGGATCAACACCTTCAAATATTGGCTAATCCACTACTTTAGGTGATGTGCAAGGAAAATTATATTCTTCTATGTGGGTACCCCTCACCTAGTTTTATTGGAAAAAGTACATCAAGGAAATATTCATGGTTATTTTGAATTTTCTGTGAAGTCTAACTATTTTGTGTCATAGCATACGTGAAATGTTCACCTTTTGGTTGAAACTAGTAATAGATTACAATATAAATGTTAATGGTTAATCTATAGAGTTTGTCAGATGTAAATAAAATTGATGGTGTGAGCTTTCAAGACCTACTTTCATCCATGACAAAGGGATTACAAAGAGAACATAACTTGTATTTAATTATCATATTAGAATTGGCACTTATCCTCATTGGGGTACTTGAGGATAACCATCTAACCATTCCATTGCCAAATTTCTAGACTTTAGTCACTTTTGAGAGATTGTAAGTACCTTTTTCTCGACATAAACCCTACACTTTTACAAAAACTAGGATTGATAATCATTTTATTAATTTGCATATTGTGCAA